>JBBPLG010000822.1:0-13124 GCA_038089695.1 Xanthoconium separans | reverse complement strand
TACTCACGGATTGAACACGGACTGAACACAGATTGAACACGGACTGGATGGACGCAGGACGCTATGTTGTATGGGCTCTTCCTGTGAATGAAAAGTGGGGGAATTGGATGGTACGAACGTAAGGAGCGAGCAGCTCCTACAGCGGGACAAAACGGAAGTCATACTCGGAGGAAGTCGCCGAGAGACAATACAGCATCATAGGGAGTGATCGGAAGACATTGGATGAGGCTGTCCCATCGTGAGGAGAAGAAAGAGTCCGAAGATGACAAAGAAAGAAATAAACGCAGCGACATGGAAAACCATAACAGCGAGTCCATGCCCGGTAAATCAATGTCATGTATGGCTTGTCGCTGTGCCAAGGTCAAGTGCAAGCAGCCTGGTTCAAAGCAGCCATCAGAGCAGTTGGAGACAATGGGAAAGAGGAAGGTGGTGGTGGAATTAGAGGCTGGGCAATCGAACAAGAGGAAGCAGGGCTCCAATGAGGATGATACCGAGCTGGAGGAAGCAGGCGAACAACATCATTGCCGCCATTGATCGGCTCACTGCCGTCGTTGCAGACATGTGGAACAGAGTGTGGAAGAACTCCCACAACATCGATCAGATGAACACCCACCTCGACAACCTCATCGATCTCATGGCAAAGAAGCTCTTTGGCAAGCAAGGGCCGGAGCCATCAGACAAGGAGTCAGATGTGAGGGTGGATGGCTTGGAGATCGTGGAGCTTGTGGTGGAGGACCGCATGGCCCCCTTGATTGTCGTCAGAGGTGACACCAGAGGTAGCACTGGAGATGATGCAGAGTTGGAGGGGGATGAGGAGGGACAGGGTGGAGATGGGGAAAAAGATGCGGAGGGAGAGGTAGAAGGTTCTGCGACCATGGCTGAGTAATAGGCTATGGATGATTAAGTAGTTTCTTTGATAAGCAATAGAAGTGAAGTGCAATAAACAGAGTGAAATTGGAGATAAAAGAAGAAGGTCATCAGAGTTGCTCGGCGCTAGGAGCAGAGTGGTCCAGACTTATCGGGGTACTTTTTGTGGAAGTCCTCAATGAGTTCCTTCACATGCTCCAACTCCGTAGCTAGTAACCAAGACGTTTCGTCATCTGTTCCTTCATAACTGAGCCAGCGTACCAAGTACTGGAGTTGGCAGTGACGCTGCCTCCGATCAATCTTGGAGTCTAGGATCTCCATGATCTCGTACTCAGGTTCACCATCAACCTCAACCGGAGGTGGCGGAGGCTGGACACGGTTTGGTATAATATTTGGAATTGCAGGTTCCAACTGCGAAACATGAAAAACTGGGTGAACGGAGTTCATGGAATCAGGTAAACGTAATGTAATGGAATGAGAACCAGGCTTAGCAATGATAGAAAATGGTCCAAGGTATTTATCAGAGAGCTTTTTTGAGGGTCTCATAGAACGAAGATATTTTACCTTGAGGAAGACTTGGTCACCGATGTTGAAGTCTGGGGCCAGACTTTGCTTCTTGTCCGCTGGCCCTTGGTAGCGTTTCTGCGCTTCCAGCATCTCCAAACAGAGGAACTCATGGAGTTCATCCAAGTCCATGACATAGGACTGGGCTGTGGAGGAGGTCAAATTGCTTTTGGAGTTGACCGAGAAGTTAGGGTGATAGCCTTTATTGGTGAAGAATGGGGATACACCGGTTGTAGCACTCGGCGCGTTGTTATAAGAAAACTCCACGAGAGGCAGGAGTTCAGACCAATTGTCTTGCTGATAATTACAGTAGATTCAGAGGTATTGCTCGAGTGTTTGGTTGGCGCGCTCGGTCTGTCCATTGCCTTCCGGATGATAGCCGGAGGTGAAGTGGAGGCACATTTCAAGAGCTTTACCTAGAGATCTAAAGAAATGGGACACGAATTCGGAGCCCTGGTCAGAGGTGACATGGGATGGAACTCCGTGTTTAGAGAAAACATGTAACAAGAACAATTTGGCGAGTTGGGCGGAGGTGATTGTATTGTGAGTCGGGATGAAGATTGATTGCTTGGAGAGCCTATTGATGACCACGAGAATAGCGGTGTAGCCTTCTGAAAGGGGAAGCTGTTCGATGAAGTCCATGGAGATTGAGTTCCATGGTTTCTCCGGTACCGGCAGCTGTTTCAGAAGTCCGTAAGGCCGATGACGTGGAGTCTTCACTCAAGCACAGGCAGTGCAAGAACTGACGTAGTCCTTGACCGAAGTGACCTACTGAGGGTGATTGTGATAGGTCCGGAGTACTCGGAGACAGAGGTTATTAGCTTCTGGAATGTAGATACGATTGTCTCGTAGCAGGAAACCTTCGGAGTTGATAATCCATTGTGGATCTGACTCAGATGCAAAAGGTGGAAGGTGTAATGATGTGACTGGATCAAATGGAAGAGCCGAGCGGATGTCCATATGGAGTTGCTCAGTGTCTACAAGGAAGGATGCTAGCAGCACTGGAGTTGATAAGACTGAGGCTCAGAGGAATGTTGTGAGCTGTTGTTCATTGAATATGGGTCTGTAATTCAATGGGTTTACGCGAGCAAAGTCCTTATCCCCCTCTTTTGGGTAGACATCCCATCATCTAGTCAATGCATCAGGTTTAAGCCCGAGCTTACCAGGCTGATATCAGACCGCCATATGGAACTGGCAAAGGTACTCCGACCATCGGGCCTGGCGGCGCGTCAAGAGCTTGGTGGAAGAAAAATATTTGAGGTTTTTGTGGTCCGTGACAATGTCAACGGGGGTAGGTGAACCTTCCAGATAATGACGCCAATTCTTAAATGCCTCAAAAATTGCCAGCAACTCCTTGTCATGCGTATCATAATTCAACTCAGCTCCTGATAGGGTCCGAGAGAAGAATGCGACAGGGTGGAGTTCATTGGAGATGGTGATGGAGAGAATACCGGCTCTGGCATAGTCAGAGGCATCAGTCTCGACAGTCATCGGAGCATCCGGAGTCCAGTGCGAGAGCACCAGAGCTGTCGTAAACACATGTTTAAGGGCTTGGAAGGAGCGTCAGCAGTCATTGGTGAAGGACCAAGGAGAGTCCTTTCAAGTGAGATGAGTAAGGGGAACCACAATTCTGGAGTAGTCTCGAATAAAACGGCAATAGAAGTTGGCGAACCCCAGGAAGGACTGGATGTCCTTGACCTTTCGAGGCTCCGGCCAATCTAGAACTGATTGAATTTTGTCCTTGGCCATGGTCAGGCCTGAAGGAGAGAGGATGTAACCAAGGTACTTGACAGTGTCAGTGTGGAATTCGCATTTCTCTGGCTTGGCATAAAGTCCGTTGGCACAGAGGCACTGGAGGACCTCTCAGACATGCTTTTGGTGCAATTCTTTGTTGTGGGAGTAAATAAGGATGTCGTCGAGATAGATTACTACCATGACATCTAGCATGTCTGAAAAGATGCTATTGACGAAATGTTGAAAGGCCGCAGGCACATTGGTGAGTCCAAATGGCATAACTAGCCATTCGAAAGAGCCCCAGTGTGTCTGAAATGAAGTCTTCCACTCATCACCTTTGGTGATGCGGACGAGATGGTAGGCATGTCAGAGGTCAAGCTTGGTGTAGATCTTAGCTCCACTGGGTGCGTCAAGGAGGTCGGAGGTGCATGGAAGTGGGTAGTGGTCCTTTCAGGTGACTTTGTTAAGGCCACAGAAATCAACACAGAGACAAAGGGAACCATCCTTCTTCTTAACAAACAGAATAGGGGTGGTGTTTGGAGAGGAAGAGTGCCGTATGAACCCCATATTTAAATGTTCATTAAGGAAGTCACGGAGTGCCCCTTGTTCTGTGGAGGAAAGAGAGTAGTTTCTCCCAACCGGGGGAGAAGCTCCATCTTCAATTTTGATCTTCAGATCAAAGGGCCGATGAGGTGCTAGTGTATCGGCCTTCTTTTTACTAAAGATGTTGGTGAAGTCATGGTACTCTGGAGGAACTCCGGAGAGATCAATAGCCTCCTCCAGAGCTTCGGAGACTGAAGCAGAGCGAGCAGAAAAAATGTTGCGAAGGGAAAGAACGAACTGAACTGATCCCTCCATCTTCACTGCGCTGAAGGGTTGGTGAGTCCAGTGGGTGTGACCTGGATAGGTCCTACCAGATGCCAAGAGAAGGGGTGGGCGAGTATTGGACTCGTCCCAAGGGGTTCTGAGTAAGGTCGTAGGTGAAGGACGGTTGGGGAGACACTACCCAGCACAGAGGACGAATCCGGACACAGACGAGGCGGATACAAACAATCCAGTCAAGGACAAGGACCGGATATGAAGAAAAGACGAGGTTGACGAGGGATGACAACGAGGGACGATGAGGGACACAAGGAAAAATGCAAGGAAAAGGGAGATATTTTAGATTCACCAAGGTGATACAATATTTATAGTCCGGGCATTCCCAGGACTCAACTACATGGATCACTACGCCACAATCTACCCAAATCAAAATAAGAGAAATGGTATCATGCGACGCATGTACTGAACCAATGACGACAAGACCACAATCAAGATACATCAAGAAAGGTCAAATGGAAGAAGGGAAATAAAGGTTGACTAGTCCGGCAAGTCCAGACACAGACGGATACGGATACAAACACGGATACTCACAGATAGGACACGGATACGCACAGACTGAACGCGGACTGGATGGACGTGGGGCACTATTTTGTATGGGCTCTACCTGTGGATGGAAAGTGGAGGAATTGGATGGCACAAACGTAAGGAGCGAGCAGCTCCTACAGCACGTTGGTAGGCAACAGTGTTGACGAATGAGATCATAGGACAGGTCAGACCAGGGGCTTTGGGCAACTCCAGGTTGCACTCCGAGGGTTGGTTGGCTAGACCAGGGTGAGCCTGAGGCTGAGGGTCAGAGACCGAAACAGAAGGGGAAGGAGCCCTCGGAGGCACGGAGGTTGATGTCGGGGTTGGCATTCCTTCTGTAGGCGTTCTGAACAAGATGCTGCTCGTAACCCAATCAATCAACAGATTGTAATGGGTGAGCCAGCTATGTCCGAGAACAAGCAAACTTGAGGAATCCAATGAGGTGACATAAAATGTCTTGGAGGTGGAGGAGCCCGAAGCAAAGGTCACGGAGGTGTCTATAGCAGAGGTGATACATGTGTTAGATGTACCATCAAATAGACGGAGCATAAGCGGAGGAACGGAGTACATAGGGAGTTTATGTTTTTTGACGAAAGAAGAGTCTATGAAACAATGAGTAGAACTGGAGTCAATTAAAGTTGGGATGTGGGAAATATTGTATGCAGAGAGAGCAACGAGAGGAGAGAGAACAGGGTCAGAGAGAGCAGACGCATTGAGACATAACTCCTTGAGAGCACAGTCAGGGCCAACACAACTCCCATTCTGTGCTGTATGGAAGCTGCGCTCTATTTTTCCGCCTCTGAAGAAACGGGGGTAGAGGCAGAGTTGGCCGGAGTTGCGGTGACCGCTCAAGCCTTAGATGCCTGTGAGGTGGATTTTGGACAGTCCTTGGCATTGTGACTGCCTTCGCCACAGAAGAGGCAAAGGTTGAGTCAGAGCCAGCGTTGGCGCTCCTCTGGGAGAAGCTTACCATCCTTGCCTAGCTTCAACGAGATGTCAGGTTTGTTGGAAGGGCTGGAGTTGTTGCCCTTCTGATTGTTGCCTCCACTGGAGTTAGAGGCAGAGGTGGACGGAGTGGTGGAGGTACCCTTGGATTTATTGTCCTTGGGTTTGTTGTTCGTCTGAGGAGAGCTCGACAATCTAGTGGTGGGGTTACCCCTGGAGCTCGTACCGGAGTACTTCTGGGCATGAGAAATCTCTTCCTTGTGTTCCCAGTATCTCTGGTCGATCTTTTGTGAGAGGGTGTGGAGGTTATGGATGGTGTCGGGTTTCCCCTGATGAGCAATTTCGTCCTTGATGCAGTCTGGCAGTCTGATATAGAAACTCCGACGGAGTGTGCCGGGGCCCCATTTGCGGACTTGGTTGGCCAGACAGTTCCACTCCACAACATATTTGGTGATGCGCTGGTTGTTGCACATCTGCAGTTGCTCGAGCTGAGCTTCTGCTTCTGCGACAGGGTCGTGGGGACCAAAATTGGACTGGAGTTCAAAGAGGAATGACTGCCAGTCGTTCATCCACAAGGGTCGGACTTGAGCTGGTGCTGCTCCGAGCAAGTCCAGCTCAAAGTAGTTGAGTGCCATACCCTTGAGATATGACTGGGCAAAGGTGACTTTGCTCCGATCGTGACTGTAGGTCCCTGGGTTGGCCTGGAAATTGAGCTCACACTGAACGACAAAAGGCCGGAGTTTCTTCGGGTCAGACCTGTCGAAAGTGTCTGGTTCTCGGACTTTTGTCTTGGTTTCGCTCATCATGGGCTTGCGATGGAGCGCTTCATGAGTCATCGTTTCGATGGCCTGGGCAAGCCTGTCAAAAGGCTCATAGGCTAGGGGTACCTGGTTGACATTTTCGTCATCTCTGAGGTCATCCCCGAAGAGTTGCTCAGTGTTTGGAGTTGTCAACCTGGAAGGATCGGGGTTGTGTCCGGGGTCATCAGGGTTATCAGGGTCATCACCATCGTCACCGCCACCATCATCACCACCACTGCCTGCTCCTGGAATTGGATTTTCTGGGTGATAATCACCATATAGATCCTCATCTGAAACAGTATGAAAATGCAGACCAATGGGGGAGAGGTCGGGTGGGAGTGGGGTTAGCAGAGATAGCAGGCGGTGCCAAGCTGCACCGGAGATGGAGGGCATGGCTTGCTGGGTGAGACTGAAATATTCACCTGGGACGGTGCGTGAAGGACCAAACCTGGTTTCAAGGAAATGTCTGTGCATAGTGCGCGGAGAGATGGGTACGTAGTAGGACATGATGGGGAGGGATGTTGACAAGGTACAGTTTGAATATACTGTTAAGTCTGGATCCCGAGAGCTAAGTCCAGACAGAGGTCCGAGACTAAATAGAGTAAGGGGGCGGAGGCCCGACAGAGTTGTTGGCGGAGGTGCAGAGCGGAGGTCGGAGCAGGGCTTCGGCGCAAGACATGTATGTCATGCCCTTGCCAATCCCATGCCCTGGTATTTAGGAGGAGTAAGAGATGAGGGTGAAAGAGAGCAAGGAGGACCGAGATGTGAGGAGAGGGAAACTAAATCAATATTCAAACTGAGGGTAATAGAATACAAAGTAAAGAGCTTATATATTGAGGTCCGGAGTAAGTTTGGACTGGAGCTGTGAAGGCACATAGGATATAGGCAATGAATGAATGGGTGGCGTGACATAGCCAGACACAGCAAGAGTGACAGTGGGGGTGAATATAAGCCAATGGGTTGTAAGGTACTGCAAGGTACTGTACGGACGGGATGAAATGAATTGAACTAGTACTAACAGGGATAAGAAGTCCAGCTGGAGTTACAACTCTGGCGTGAAGTCCATGGAATGGAAATGACTTCTTGAAATCTGCTAAGGTAAGTCCAACCGGAGTTGCTCGGAGTTGATAGCTATGGTTGAAGTTAGGGATATGACAGCCTTCCCCAGAAGGATGGTAGTAAGCAGGTCTGGGGAAGTGGTGGCAGCTGTGACACTGAGAGCCTTCAAGGTGCAAGCCTTTGTTCTAAGGGAGGTGGGACTATCCTCCCATCCCAGCCTGGTGTCCTTTCGGTGGGCCTTGGCAGTGAGCACTTGTTGCCCAACAGTCCCTTCCTCCTCTCCTAAGGTAGTGGGCTTTTGGGGCCTGGTCTTCTTGTTGTCTCACTGCTGACGACAAGTCTTCTTCAGCCTCCCCAGAGTGATGGCAAAGAGTTGTTCCTCCTTCAGAGTGATGTTCTCGACAACACAGGAAAGGTGTCCTGATGGGGTGACCAGCATCTTTTGAGAGGGCACAATCTGTGTGGGAGAGGGTGTCTCCAGTGATGAGGCGGAGATCAGTTTTACTCATCAGTTGAGGCCAGAGCCTCATCTTCTTACACGTTCGTCATTTCTGTAGGAATGAACGATCATTCCGCTTACTTCTTCTTCAGACTACGAACCATTGTCCAGCAAAGTCTGACTTCTTGTCTGTTTGGGCAGGGTGTTGTCCATATGGAGATCTTGGATTCTTTCTTGTTGTCGGGCGAAAGAGGCCTGACTGATCCATTCAGAGATGGATGTAGGTTTGTTTCCTGAATCCAGTACTTTCTCCATGAGGCAAGTAGATAGTCCTCTTGCGAAAAGTTCGCAGAGGGCGGTTTGGTTATAAAGACCACATTGGTTGAAGAGAAGCTGAAAGTCCAGGGTGTAGGTGGCGAATCCAAGTTTTGTGTCCTCTTTTTGTTTGAGTGCATAGAGGGAACCCATCACGGAGTGGGCAGGGTCCTTTGCCAGAAAGGACCGGAACTCTTCCTTAAACTGGACCCATGAGAGACCCTGTCTGAGGTTCTTGTCCAGTTTGTGGTAGTACCCTTCTGCAAAGAGTCTACCCTTTCCCTTGCTCATCCTGTTGAGCATTATGATGATTCTGGCTTGATCGTCTGACCAGTGATTGATGGCAAAGTATCCATCCATAGCATGTAGCCACCAATTGGCATCCTTGTCCTCTCCTAAATAGAGGGGTGGCAATGCAGCGTGAAGTTTGTCCACCCATTCCTTTCTGGGCCTTGATGGTGGAGGGAAAACTCATCCTCCAGAAGGGGGTGTGGGTGTGCATGGAAGTTTGACTATGGGAAGGGACCTTTGTGCTGGTTGGAGTATGACCAGCTGAGCAATGGCCAGAGTGATGGGTTCCACCCAGAGTGGGGAACTGACCCTGGGTGAAGCAGTCAGCCCTTGTAGAAAGGGGTGGATCAGGGAAACAGTGGGCATAGTTGATGTGCCCATCACTTGTCTGGGTGAGGGTGTAGAGATGACTGTCCCTTCCTGTGGTGATACTGGGCTGTCCCCAGTGTGCTTCGAGGGTCAGTAGAAGGAGGGCATTTTCCCTAATAATGGTGGTGTCCAGAGGGGAACAAAGGTGTCCAAGGTTTCTCCTCTCTTGGAGCTCTTGGTATAGGAGCAGGTAGAGTCAGAATTTTCAAGAGAGGGAGATGAGAGGGACCTGGTTCCAGGGAGGGGATGAGAGATGCTTGACCAAGGAGATCGTTGACGATGGGTGTTGGCCTTCTAGACCGAAATGGTGATGGCAGTGGTGGTAAGGCATTGCGCGCCCTTCCTTCTTCAATATTTCATTCTGCTACTTCTCTTTGATTTCTTGAGTATGCCATGCTGTCCTCAATTGGTCCCAAATGTCGAGGCTTGGGAAGGTAGTCTGGGTGGTTCTTGGAGGGGAGGTATAGCATGGGGAGTAGGCTTGAATCTTCCCTGATGGGAGTGGTCTGCTACATGGAAGTAGGACCAGAAGAAAAGCTACATAGTTCTTTTGTTACGCTTACTGCAAGCCGATGCCCTAGTGAAGTTAGTCGCAACCATTCATGAGAAGTGAAGTGAAGTGAGCAGTAATACAACCTAGTGTACTGCGAGCCAACCAACCCAGCTGAGTACTGTCCTATACATAGAGGAGGTCAAGCATGGATGTGCAAGACCGACGAGGAGTCCTGAGGGTTCAATCGCAAGCTAATGCCTTGAGAAGCCGGAAGACATAGAGGTGTGAAACAATAGCGATGTCAAGCATGGACAAAATGCAAGAGAGATCCTATCGCCAGTACACCAGTAAGCAAGAATAAGATTGCAAGTATGAGGGCACCGAAGTGCAGTATGAATACAAGCAGGTATTCAGGCATAGAACTAGCTTAGAGATATGACCGAACAAGTGTACCTCTATATATATGTATCCTGAATGGTGCATGGACCATCAGGGCAAAGGGTGATCCATGAAGGATCAAACAGGCTTCCCACTGTTACACTTACCGTGACAACTGGAGTAAACACAGTTGTAGAGGACGAAACAAGAGTGAGCAATGTTCTGTTTGATGGTTGACGACTTAAGCAAAGCGAAGTTGTCAATGTCATACTCAACCCTTAGTGAAGGGTCCTCTTGTAACAATGCGAAGTGCTAGTTCTTTGCAAAGGGAGAAAGGAAGGACACGAGCGAGAAGTAGGCGACTTCGAGCAAGTGGAACTCCAGTAAATGTGGTATGAATTGCGTAGAACTAGATTAAGTTTTACAAGTACAGGACTCAAATATTTATACAATGCGAGAACTAGCACGGACCATCGGGTCCCATAGGAAAGGTAAGTGTTCCGCTAGTCGGAATGAAACTGAAGAGAAGGAATCGGAAAGGAGAAACGGAATCCCGCTGTCAAGAAGAGCAGAACAGCAGCGAGCGGGAGGAATCGGGTGTCATACTCAGGAAGAGTCACCAAGTGACAATACAGCATCATATGGGATAAATCGGAAAACATCGGATAGGGATGGTCCCTATCGTGAGGAGTAAAAGAGTTCAAGAGTAATGGACAAAGAAATAAACGCGCCAATCACAGAACCGTAACACCCACAATGGGAAGGAATGCAAGAATCAAAGAGGAGTTCCATTGTCGTGAAGGGTGGAAGGGGATCAACAGGATCAAAGGATCAAAAGGTAAAACATGCCCTACATGGCTATAGGGTCCATTGGGTGTACATATGATAAGAGATCAAGAACGGGATCCCATCAGGAACTAAAGTAGGATTAAATGGAGATCTGCTAGTGCCATATGCAGACAAGGGGTTCTGCTTGGCTGCACAGTGGCTGAGGATCAGCCTGGGTCGTGAAGAGTCTTACTCCTGCATCCAGTGAGGAGTGGGATAATGAGGGGAAGGCAGAATGCTCTGTGATTTGCTAGGAGAGCAGATGTCTGTCTTCAGGAAGAGTCTTGCTAGATCATCTATGTATATTTAATCCATCTGGCTTTCCTCTTCACAAGCTAGAGTTAAAGAATGGTGTGCCCCTCATGCTTTTGCACAATCTGGATCCCCTTCATGATCTCTGCAATGGTACTCAATTGAGGTTGCTCAGATCTACATACTCACAGAGTCTTGGAGTGTTGTGTGTTGAAAGAGAATGGTAATGGAGAAGTGGTGCTCATTCCAAGAATAATTCTTGATTCTGATCTGCAAGACTCTCCAGTCCCTTTAAAACATTTTCAATTTCCTATACAGTTGGCCTATGCCATGACCATCAATAAGGCACAGGGTCAGACAGTGAAGTATGTGGGTTTGAACTTAAGTTCCCCTGTATTTTCTCATGGACAGCTATACAGTATGTTGCCCTTTCACATTGTACCCATCCAAGAAACATCAAAGTTCTTTTTCCACATGACCAGAGAAATACTAGAATTACCAATATTTCTGGACAGAAGTATTTAGAAATTTACACCTTTACATAATTTGTGCTGTGATTTAAAGTCTTTGTATAATCTATATGTATGTTGGAATCAAAAAGAGTGTTTGATGAATTCACAGATTTGTTGGCATTGATCACTATATATCTTTCCAAATGTCTAGGATAAAGCATTGTGTTACACCTCTGTTGGGCCAAAGGCCCAACAGCAAGCTTTAGCTTGTTCATGAGTGATGGTAAAGTGAATAAATAAGGCCTGTCAACTTACACATTCCTCTTTTGTATGATAAAGAAAAAAAAAAACAGATAATCAATGCTTGTACATATCACCTCGTTTATTGAATTGCACATGGGTATGGGTAACACCACAGTATTTTGATGACAGAGTAAGGCAAATACAGGTACAGTCTAGCTTGTTGTCAACCCATGCCAAACCCACACCCATACCCATGGTGTACGGGTCTTCATGGGTGTAGCTGCTCAAGCTTGTACCTCCCTCTAACTGTGTTTGGAGCCTGACACAATGGTCAAGCAGTTTGGCATTCTTTATGAATTAATAGCCTCCACTGCAAGTCTTATTCAATCACCTTCCTGCTGTCTTTCAAGAATGTTCAGCCTGCTTCATGAGCTGCTCTACATACAGTGGCTCAAACAACTGTCCCAATGTTTGCATGTTTTTCACTAAACAACCCTAATGGCAATAACCACTAACCCTCACCCTAAGCTATGAGTGAATGAGATGAAGTAAATCCCATTGGCTTTCTATTGATCCAAGAATTGAAGAATTTGGTTGGAATCTGATGGAATGGTAGCTATTTCAAAATGACCACTCATTGGGACAGTTGTTTGACTTTAAGTTTTGATTACATATATTGGATCCTTGCATGCTGTAATGTGATTACATACATTTGGTAATGCTTCTATTATGTCACCTTTATGTAATTGAGTATAGAACAGAACTTATATACTTTATTTTTCCATGCTTATTGTCATAGAACCCATCTCTACTTCTCAGAAGAGTAATACTAGCTAGTATCTTTCTCTTCATCTTTTCACCAGGTAAATTGGGTCCCAGACTGGTCTTTGGGGGTCTACTATGTCTAGGATACTTCAGGAAATTAAATCAGAGGCTACTGGACCTCATGGTAATCATTTCACCAAGCTTACTCCTATCAATAAAAGAGTTCATCTGTAGAAAATTATTTCTGGCATGGCCAAAAACACCAATTAGGCTATCTAATTGATGGTTTCAGCCAATAATATATCTACTGGTTCTTGGACAATAAGAAGTACACTTAGGAAGACTTGCTTGAAGGTTGTAATGAAGAGAAAAAGATCCTTGCTCTCTAAGTCTTGTTGGAGGATATGGTAAATCTTTGCTTTCAAGGCTCAACATTGTACTATAGAAGATTGACAGGGACTCATAGAGTCATATAAGACCAACATCATCAAGATTGGATTGGATGGATAAGCATTTGTACAAAAATTTGAGTGATTATTAAAAAGGTAAAAAATACAGTTAAGTTTGTAGCAGGCTTACCAATGATTTGGGGCTGCATGTGATGGGATGTCTAGAGTAAAGTTAAGGGGAAGGTGGATAGTGAATAGTGTGTTAACATTTCAGAGCAAGAATTGCATTTTTGACCTTTTCAGAAATACATTTCTAAACATAAGCTTTTTTATTAATAGGAGTAAGCTTGGTGAAATGATTACCACAAGGTCCAGTAGCCTCTGATTTAATTTCCTGAAGTATCCTAGACATAGTAGACCCCCAAAGACCAGTCTGGGACCCAATTTACCTGGTGAAAAGATGAAGAGAAAGATACTAGCTAGTATTACTCTTCTGAGGAGTAGAGATGGGTTCTATGACAATAAGCATGGAAA
>JBBPLG010000821.1:0-13129 GCA_038089695.1 Xanthoconium separans | reverse complement strand
AAACTTCGCTCACCGACTTTCTTCACGCCATCTTTTGCATGGTGGGCTATACCTAGACGGAGGTCGACTCATCAAGATCTTGGTCGATTTCCTTTCCACCCCTTTCGATTGACTCCTGACGTTTCCTAGAGCCTAGAGGTAATAGACCTTGACCGAGTATTCTTTGGCATCCCATGACTGGATCAGCCTTCTATCGCATTACGAGGGCGAACAAATAACGTAGGTTGCTTCAATTCATATCGAGTCAGTGTGTCATTTCGCAACGTTCAATCACGACCGTCATTTTTTCGTGACTCGGGGCTCAGACCAATGCAGAGCCATCAATTCCAGTTTGGTTGTGCGAAGACATTTCAAGTTCACCGCCCTCGCCAAGTGCTACTTACTTACGCGTGTTCGTGAGACCAATGAAGTTGGCGAGGCGCTATTTTGCAGGAGATTTATCCTTTCCTAGGAGTGCCGTTCCTCCTCAGGGTGACGCCTCTATTCGGTCCCACTCAAACGGATTGGCACGGTTCGCTTGTTTCATCATTCCTCGCTAGTGATTCTTAACCGGATGCGAGTTTCGGATCATGTCAGGTTCCATTGAAATTTAGGTGATTGTCACCCTTGATCGAAGAGGAGTGACGACATTGACACCAACACCTAGGAACAAGCAACGTCGCTGCAGCCTGGGCTTTGATCTGTCCTCCGAGAGTCTCCCGAGTGAATTGCCAGTCACGCCGATGGGCCTCATTCTGTCCAACATATGCAGGTGTGTTATTTATGATAACTTGAAGGACTGGTGCATTTTGCCGACTTATCCGAAGTTTTTCCCCGAAAGGCATGGAAGTTCCATCCGAGCTTCAAGTTCTGCCGCGTGTCCAGACAAAAAGATTTTTTTCTATTCAGTTCGATGGGCCGAACAATGGAACACTATCGCCTGACTTGTACAATGCCGACAATCCCCAAAATATGCTAGCGTGTAGTTGCCTATTTGTTCCGTGAAAGCGTATAAAAGGGGGGAAGATCAGCCCGAGTCCAACAGTCCTCTCAGACAGACATCAACACCTACGTATCTTTTGCGATCTATATTCAAGTTCACCAATGGCAAACATTGTATGTATCTGCTGTCGCAAAGGTCCACTCTCTCACGATACCGATACTTTCAGCCTTGGGCCCCTTTTGAGTTTTGGACGGATAAAGCCTCTGACATTCTCGAGGAGCAAGCCACTGAGGATCTTGCCCACTCCAAGTCCATGAAGACTGCTGCAATTCCTGTACGTCTTTGTTATAATCGAACGTTCACTCTAATGACACCCATCTCAGATGTGGGCAGGCACGGGGGAGTTTTGGATTCGCAATGCTTCTGCAATTCTCGAGGAGCAAGACCTTGAGGAGACAGCCTAGACCGTCACTCATGGCCAAGTCCTCTGCCACTGAGCGGAGGCAAGAACCATGTACTAGTCGTCCAATCTGTTGTGTAGTTGTTTTGTGACCGTGACTGTGTTCGAGTCTGAAATGTTGAATGGAGAGTTTTGTGATGTTAATCCGCCGCTCTGGCCCAACGTGATCTGTGCACATTTGACTCGTAGTACTTCGCAAGGGCCTGTATATGTCGCAAAAGAAGTCACTCCCCCGACACTTTGCACATAACTTACGAACAAGACTGCGAACATGTCCTGGAAAAACCAGTGTCCCATAGCCATGTGGACAGCCAATGCCGTTGACACTCTAGAATCCAAAGATCCTTGGTAGACTCGGAGCCGTCTATGGGCGATTCGGGATGCTGAATTCTATCACTGGACGTTCTCATGGTTCAGACATAGTTAATGGGCCTATCGAAATGGCCTTTGTCCTCGCCCGTTCGCCGTCAGCGGGTGCGTCGGGTTTTATACATGTCGTTGGTATTACTCTCGCCAACTACCTCAGGCGCTCCCAAAGCTTGTTTTTCTCCTACAGGTATCGTAGATCTCCCCAGTGTCAGCGGTAAAGCCAACGATTTGGAAGCCGGTTCATGACGAAGGTCGCCTACCAGCGTGCGGTCTGTTAACATTCAGGGGAAAACCAAGCGTGAGTGGAATACCAAATGTGTTGAACCTCTCGGATGAGAACTTGAGGACATACATAGTGACGAGAGTGCTGGTGTCTTCTTTGCAGAGGTACGTAAAGCAGTGATGCGCCTCTGGAATACTTGAATAGTCTATAGTCCTAGGGGCGATCATTGAGGCGGGTCAAGAAGCGCATGCAACTAGTCTAAGTAAGCACCTTTGAGAGACTTGACGAGAAGTGATAGCATCTCGCGACGGCAATCCAGAAGGACTCCAACTGGGAGGTCGATTGGTGAGTCAGTCGATCATCGGAAATAGCTTCCCGGCTCTGAGAGGTATGCTCGGTGGTTGGGACAATATGCTTTCGAAGCAGTAGACATTGAATAGTCGTATCAAAATCAGTCTCGTTGGTCTAACATGCATCCTTACATCGACGCCAAAACAACCATAGTGACAAGCACTCAATAAAGCGTCCACCAATTGACCACAATCCACATGCAAACGTTGCTTGGAGACCCAAAACGAGTCTCAGCACGGAACGTCATGTCGGTCATGGGCACTTGGTCGATCACGACAGAGGGGAGTGCCAGTCATTCGTTGTCAAAACAGATCAACGTTCGGGTTGCAAAGTAGACGTACCTTTCGTGATTCGTAAAACGAGCACATGAAGCACGTCCGGATCTGGCCACGATGCTGCCATCAGTCCTAGTTGGGATGCACGAAATCTTGAGAATCTTATGGTGGCATCAGGAATAGTCGATCGGGAGCATCAAGCTATGAACCGAGAAACCTGTGGTGAGTTTCGTCGTCAAATATTGTTGTCTACCGACCTGAGCCCAACAGGCACCAATGAGCCACAGCGCCGGACGTGTTCGGATGGTTGTCAACGTAGACCCAACGACCTGATGCAAGAATCGGCGACTCACAGACTCGTCTTAAAGGCTTGGCCCAAGCGCGAGATGACAGTGGCGGACCAATAGACAAACGGGCGACGCGAGAAGAGGATGGTTTCATCAGCCTGGTGGTGCCACTTTGATAAGTAGTCCAAGGTCCGTGCGCAATGACGATTGGAATTCAAAGTACACCGCGGAATGTCGTTGGGGCGATCTGCTGGGGCGGGATCGAAGTTTATACACTTCTTCAGGTTGTACCGGTCAAGTTGATGCACGTTTTCTGAACGTTAAACTTACATCTTGACTTGACTCTGAGGATAGGGACAGGCGAGGGAGGCGGACTTTCAAACATTTTACGTCATCACGCGTGGATGCGGATCAAACAACTCATGAAAAAAAGAGAAACGCGAAAAGCTTCAAGTTGCCGTGCGTGTCAAGCTGACTGCTAAGTTCTAACTTCACCTCAAGGTCGAGCAAGACGCCATTGAAACCCAGGACAAAAGGAATTCAGCGCAAGCAAAGCAAAGGTGCGTCCACCCTTTGTGCACGCTCTGATGCCTACTTATATACGACTATTCCTACTACAACGTACCGTCACAGTAATGCCTACACAGACAAGGTCTACGGTTGCCAAATGCTACAGCCGTCCGCGCGAGAAAAGGCGCTCTCAGATCGACAGTGTCAGCATTCCGCCTCCCACTTTCACGTTCCAGATTCGCTTTACACCCCGTACGTGACGACGCTTCCGAATGATTCGAGTAGTTGTGCGCGTGTATATGATCGACTGATTATTCCGTGTCTCGCATTAGAGACGGTTTCTGTTCGTAAACCAACTTTGTTGATCTACACAGAGGGTGCGAGGTTCATAATCTTCATCCAATAACCTCCAACATCTTCGAGTCTGTACCCTGGAAGATGCCACGCGCCCTGCTCGACGTCCGCAACTCGTACTTTGTCTTTGTATTGGTGGGCAATACGCTGGTGTCATGCTGGTCCTCGCCTTCCTTCCGCGTTCCTGGTCCAACACCATCTTAGACACGTTACGCTTACACCGCCATGCTATGTTCGATTATCTTTGACTTCCCTCCCAGGCCCAGACCCGGACCTCCCCGCCACAACGACAGCCATTTCATGCGCCATTTGCACTGCATCGGACTGGTCGCTGTGCAGCTTAGTCATCTTACAGGATCGAACGTCCAACGCCGTTCTAATTCCCCATCTCTCTAGATGAGGTACGAGGTACTGTTACTTTGTTCATCCTCCCTTTTCTCTCTGCGATGTTACACTCGACAGAGTCTTATGAAAAGCCCGGTTCTCCCAACATCACCACCCTCAACGAGCGTCGTCGGGTTGCCCTTGCAGAGATCGATAATGCTCCATTCTCGTGCGCCTCCCCCCGTTTTATCTCCCCTTCCGTCTCACCTGCTTTACAGTTGGTTCCATGTCAAAGTCTGCTTGGTAGCAGGTATCGGCTTCTTCACAGACGCGTCAGTTCTATTTCTATTCTACCTATTCCCATCCGTGACTCTCGTAGATATGACATTTTCGCAATCAACATTGCCGCCACGATGCTCAACTACGTCTACGGTGGTCCGTCAGGTATCTCCCTTGTCGCGCAACTTTATCTCTTGTCGTCATCCTACCCGTCTAGCCCAACTCTCCGCTTGGCAGGTCACCGGCATCAAGGCTGCTGCTCCTGTCGGAAACCTGTTCGGTCAGCTTATCTTTGGTTGGCTTGCTGATCTTCTTGGCCGTAAGCGCATGTGTAAGCATTCCACCCTCGATCATATCCAACTCCAACTCCAACTTCATACTTCTTCCTCTAGATGGTGTCGAACTCGTGATCATGGTCATCGCCACCTTTGGGCAGGCTCTTTCTGGTCAGGCACCCGCTGTTGGCATCATCGGTGTCCTTATCGTCTGGCGCTTCATTGTCAGTCTTTGCACCACTTTCATTCCACTCACCCCCTGCTCACCACCCACTCGATTAGATGGGTGTTGGAATCGGCGGTGATTACCCACTGAGTGCCATCATTTCATCCGAATTTGCCGCCACTCGTACTCGTGGTCGTCTTATGACCGCCGTTTTCGCCTTCCAAGGATGGGGCCAATTGGGTACGATCACCTTATGAAGGAATCTTCCTCCTGACGTTCCATTTCCAGCTTCCTCTCTCGTCGGGATCATCGTCGTTGCTGCATACAAGGATGCTATCCTCAAAGCTCCATACCCTTGCTCTGTGCCCGTCGACTACACTTGGCGTCTCCTCATCGGTCTTGGTTGCGTTCCTGGTATCATTGCCCTTTACTTCCGTCTCACCATTCCAGAGACCCCTCGTTTCACCATGGATGTCGAACGCAATGTCGAACAGGCTACACAAGACATTGACAACGTCCTCACCAGCGGAAAGTGGTTCGAGGATGACGATGCGGTCGTTTCTGAGCGTGTCAAGGCACCTCGTGCAACTCGTGTAGATTTCATTGGCCACTTTTCCAAGTGGGAAAACGGCAAGGTCCTCCTCGGCACCGCCTACTCTTGGTTCGCACTTGATGTTAGTCCAATATACTCGCATATCGTCCCCTAACATATCTCTAGATCGCCTTCTACGGCCTGGGTCTCAACAGCTCTACTATTTTGACTGCCATCAAATTCGGTGGTATTACTACTGGACCCACAGCCAAGACGCCTCATGGCGTGTATACGAATCTCTACAACGTTTGCGTCGGAAACCTCATTCTTTCTGTCGCCGGTCTTGTACCTGGATATTGGGTTTCATTCCTGTTCATCGATACCTGGGGCCGCAAGCCCATTCAACTCATGGGTTTCTGCGTTCTTACCTGCCTCTTTGTCATCATGGGTATGTCATCGTTCTTGTTTCCATCGACAAACACTTACTCTCTCCTAAAGGTTTCGCTTTCGACAAACTTCATGCGTCGACGCCCGGCAAAAATGCTTTCGTTTTCCTCTATTGCCTTACCAATTTCTTCCAGAACTTTGGTCCTAACACGACGACGTTTATCGTGCCCGGAGAGGCATTCCCCACTCGTTACCGGTCGACAGCACACGGTATCTCAGCTGCCAGCGGTAAGCTGGGTGCCGTAATTGCCCAACTAGGTTTTAATCAGTTAGTCAACATCGGCGGGAAGGGCAAGTTTATCAAACACATGTAAGACCATCCCCTTCAAGTCCGATCCCCATCTAAGCGATGATCTATAGCATGGAAATATTTGCCTTCTTCATGCTGACGGGTATCTTCTCCACGTTACTTATCCCTGAGACCAAGCAAAGGACCCTCGAAGATCTGTCCAACGAAGACCAGGAATCATATATCACTGGTGTTATCATAGCATAACAGGCCTTGCCATGTGGGTCCAGTTGGTGACCGCTTGAAAATTGGTTAATCACACATGTATACTGTACGTTGTTTTCAATGGACCATGCTTGAGTAATTCTTCGCTCGCAGCCTATCATACCTTGTATGTCGACCTCTGCCAATGTTAGGTATAGTTGAAAGGTCTCGCTGGTCGTCATGCATACATTCACGTTCACCTCGTTGTACTGCACGCGGGTTATTCAATCGCGGGGAATGTGTCTCCGTCGTCTCTGCAACGAGCTGGGCGACAGACGACGCGTCAAACTCGAGGAATGCAAAAGTATTTCGGCTTTCCAGTCTGAGGACACCTCAGGGGGAAACAAAGAAGGGGGCCGCGGTTGTACACTCATGCATTCCGACAAGATCGACCACGACGTATGGCGTTGATTTCCACAAGCACTGATGACCACAATCAGTTTTTATGGCGACTTACACCTGGATATTTTTTTGCACGAATAATGTTCATGGTTCGGCTGTATCCGACGTACGTCGACAGCCGAATCGCCCAGGCTACGATATCGTGGCGGTCAACTGATGCAGAACTCTGATTACTGATACCCATGAAGCTGAAAGAGTCCGAGAAAGTATAATACAGCGCGACGAGATATCATTCTCGACAGAAAGCTCAAGTCGCCCTCTTCCGGATCATGACCCGAGCAGTCGGGTTGGCTGCAACCGACGTGCCAATGTGGAAATTTTTAGGGCGAGTCGTGCTGTCCCCCTCCAGTTTGACATCGTACGTGATGACGACATGAGCGAGCATGGTATTGAGCAGGCTCGCGGCGAAGAACCGACCAGGACTGCATACGAACACAACACAGGTCGATACACCATGTCCAAAGGAGTATACACAAGGGAAGAGGTGCTCACCATGAATGTCTGCCGTGTCCGAATACCAAGTAATCAGGGCTTGTCACGGGAAATTGGTATCTGGTGCCATGGATACCTTTTCCTGCACGCGCGTTGGAGAAACGCCAAGGGTTGAAAACGTGGGCGTTATCGTAAACATCGTCGTCCAAGTGCATGGCTTGGGAGGCCATCACGATGTAGGTTCCTTTCGGAATGACGGTTCCGTCTGCAAATGTAACATCCTTCATGGTCTTTCGCCCCATGCCCACTGGGAACGGAAACTGCTCAGTTGCACTGCGCCAACAAATTCACAGCGCTTACGAAGACCGATACCGTGCATACGTTGCGTCTCTTTCAAAAAGCTATCGATTTTGTGCATTTTCTTCACCGAGGCCTTCGACCAGCCTTCTTCCTTGACAACCGACTCTGCTTCATCACGAAGCTCTTGAACGTACTGAGGATAGACGGCCAGATTGTAAAGCGTCTGGGTAAAGCTCTGACGACGGTTATAACTTGTAAGCAACATATCTTGTTTCCAACCTACATTTGAGGTTATCTAGATCACGGGTAAACTTGGTCAGCATCGAACCGCCAACAGAATGGATGGACGCAGACATAAATAGCAGCAAAATTTAAAGCCAAGATTCGTGGAGTGATGTTGTTTATGTTGCGTCGAGAACTTTCTGATCCATCTATCAACCATTGCAGGAAATCGTTCTATCAAATGCAGGTGAGTTCTCCTCACGTCAATGGAGAGGAGGACCCACAGGGTAATCAGGACTTGAAGCCTCCTGCTCCTCAGCCAGCTGCCGTCGCACCTCGATGAGCGAAGCAAGGTGCTTTGCACCACGCCTGATGCTTGCAGGGACATTTGTCATAAAACGCGCAACAAGCCTGATGAAACGTCAGGGGGTAGATTAACTAGGTAAGGGACTTTCACTTGCGGAGCCATGAACCTGGGGAACAGGCCAATCGTCACTGCCCCTTTGACGACATCCAGGGTGAAGTCTATATTGAGCTTCAGCCAATCAGGGTCACGACCTAAGGATCACAACATTTAAAAAAGCGGAGAATAAATGGGAAGGAACGCACATAAAGGGAGACTGACTAATACCCTGTTGACAGCTCTGGCAATGATGTTTTGGACCGTACTGGCAGCAGGAATACTCTTCCACTCTAGTTATTTTAGAGTCTGAGAAAAGTGTCGACAGTGATAATGAACATCAACTGACTTTGGTCTTTGAGATCGAAAATCTCATCGCAAGCCGTGATCACTTCCTCCGCAGCGATGGTATGCATGGCAGTGAGCTGACGAGTGATTTTCGAACGGAGGATATCAATGTGGTATGGATTGTGGTGAGTATCGTGTCCTAAGGTGTACTCTGCTTCTAAAATCTATGTGTACTTCGGTCAGGTCGATCGGCAAAACAGGGAAGATATACTTGCCTCGCCTGTTGCTTCCATGAAATTCAATTCATCATCTCGAAATCTGCGAAATTCTTCTACATAAAAAGAACCGCTGACGATGACCATCCAGCGGTGGGGAGTTGACACCTTGAATGGTTTACCCTTGTACTGCAGTCATCACACCAATAAACATTTCCAGAGAGTGACAATGGGGATAACGTACTTTGTCGTAACCTTCCTGGACAACACTGGTGGCATTGAACGGGAACATGATACCGGCCCACCAAGATCCAAGCCATGTACTGGATCCAACTGTTGGGATTTTGTTCAACTTGTTCAAACTATGAGTAAGAAGGTAGCTATCGTCCAACATTTGATCGACGTACGTTAGGACGATTGGAAGACTTCAGCATCGAGATCAGAATCACACCAGCGACGATCCCCACTGTGTAGCAGGTCGTGCTGGAGACCTGATGTAATAGTAGTTCTTGGATATGCAACTGCATGATCAAGTGGAAGATGTAGTTCACTGGAGAGATAGTAACGACGTGGCCATGTCAGGGAAAAAAATCCCGTGTGCTGAAACGTGTCAGGCGCATTTTCACCGACGGAAGATATTCACTGAAACCGATTGACAAGTACAGCGAGGTGGCGAGGACTCCGAGAATACTGTAAAGGGTGGACGCGTGGACCTGTCATCTGTCACGACACGTTACGCCCTTCAACGCGTCGACACTGGCCCTTGATTCGCCATCTCGCCTTTTGTTCTACTTGAGACATAAGTACGTGGAGCCATGTCCTACGAATCCATCACAGTTATTGTGAGCCAATCCCGACATCGCAGACAACATTGTTCGCAGCCGGGTCGATTCGGATCTTAGCCTGTCACTTTCATCCTACAGGACGCTGGTTAGCTAATGTCCCAGTGTCTCGTATGTAGGTTGAGATTATGGATATCTGGCATTCTCCATTGGTTCTCAACGACAACCCACCAGTCCTGACCATCATCCGCTTCGTCGGATGTTATTCCCCCGACTGTATTGTAATAGATTTGTCCACGCACGTCTTCGAAACAACGCAAACCGTCACCCAGTTCGCGTCATGGATTACTTGCTCTGCATATCTTGACAAACGCTCGAGAACGCATCCATGTCTTGCAGGGCTGCCATGATGTCCTCAAACGTGTCGAGCGAATGAGAAAACGACGTATCCAACATACGTCTCATTTAGACATCTCGCATACACTTGTTCATTGGCTTGGTCCGAATTTTCAATGTTTAGATCCACGCAAAAAAGGGTTCACCTCTAAACGACGACGAGTGTAAAGATTTGGAAGGGGGCTCGAGGTACAAGTTTAGTTTGGTCGCTCACCAGGCAGCGATAGAGATCCGTAATGATGAGTCATCACTGAGCCGGCCCGCCGGCCCCGGCCAGCAAAAGATGCAATCCCAACCCGTTTCTTTTCAGACTCGACCGCAGCAGTGAAATGGACCTACCTGCGGAAACAAGACCCGTTGTCTTCTCTGAGGCAGTGAAATTCCGTTTTTTTTTCGGTGGAAGTAAAATGAGTGGCAGTGTAAGTGGGCTCATGTACCGTGTTCAACTTCACCAGCAACACCACGACTTGGAGTAGACTCGCCTCAACCGCCCTCCGTTTCGTCATTTTGCAACTCAATGTCTGTCTGTTCGCCCCCCTTTGCGTGCAAATATTCATCGTGATCTTCATCCAACAACCCCCAACGTCTTTGAGTCTGTACTATGGACCACGCTGCGCGCCATGCTCAACGTCCGCGACTCTAGATTTGTCTTTGCGGTGGCGGCCAACGCGCTGGTGTCCACACCGATCCACACCTTCCCTGCGCGTCACGGTCCCTGACTCACCATCGCCCTATACTCGGTGCTGTATGCCTCCGCCGCCACTGGGCCCTTCAAGTTGATTCTCGGTGCGTTGAGCCATTATGGTCGCGTGCGACGATGTCCCCTGATTTCAATTATCACACACGACAAGCCTTCAAAAAGCGCTTTGGGGTTTCACTCGACCCTGCATACACGACCCCCATCGTTTTCGTTGTTTTCCTCCTCTTGGCTCACAACCCCGTGGACCACACTTACATTCAAGCCACCAATGTGGATATGGTTGACGCGTCGAGCGACGCTATGTATCCGACGTAGGTCTTATTTAGACCAGAATTCACCTGTTTATTGATTTGGAAGTAGATCCACGCAATGGATTCAGCTTTAATGTAATAAGAGAAAGGTGATTCGGAGCCTGCCGCCGCAACCTAACGGCTGGAACTAGAAAGAGTTCAGTTGAATATAATAGAAATCATGAGACTGCTCAAACTTGCGGGCACTTGAACTATCCCGAGTCGGGCAACAAACTATTGCCATGATTACTTATCTGTATTTGTATTTATGAATGCTTCGGATACGATTCTCTCTGTTGATTGGATCGAATAGATAACAGGGTCCTCGACGGTGTGCATTCAACAGAGGCTATGACTCGTGCGTTTGGTTGAAGTTAAAAGTACCCTCTTCGGCGGAACAAAAACTGGACGAAATGGGCAACTGTATCATTGTATGTACTTGTATATGATCTTGGCAAGCAAGGTGATTGACCTTACTCTAGTCTTGGCAACAAAGATGTTTGATGATCTCAGATCGATATATAGCGCAGCAGTCTCATTGCGTTCTGTTATAATCCATGAGGTACTGTACTTTGTCCATCCTACCTTCTTTCCGTGATGTCGCACATGACAGCGGCAGAGCAGCTCTCCGAGCGCGAGTCTTGTGAAAAGTCCCGTGGTCCTCCCAACCTCACCATCCTCAACGAGCGTCGTCGTGTAGCCCTTGCAGAGATCGATAATGCTCCATTCTCGTGCGTCTTTCCCCCTTTTATCTTCCCTTGCGTCTTACCTTCTCTACAGTTGGTTCCATGTCAAAGTCTGCTTGGTAGCAGGTATCGGCTTCTTCACAGACGCGTCAGTTCCATTTCTATTCTACCTGTTTCCATCAAGTGACTCTCGTAGATATGACATTTTTGCGATCAGCATAGCTGCTACGATGCTCGGCTATGTCTACGGTGATTCAGCAGGTATTCCCTCATCCCGCAACTGTATTTCTTGTCCTCATCCCACCCGTCTAGGAAATCTCTCCGCTGGGCAGTCCACTGGCATAAAGACTGCTACTCTTGTTGGAAACCTGTTCGGTCAGCTCATCTTTGGTTGGCTTGCGGATCATTTTGGCCGTAAGCGCATGTGTAAGCATTCCACCCTCGATCATGTCCAACTCTATCTTCATAATTCTCCCTCCAGATGGTATCGAACTCGTGATCATGATCGTCGCAACCTTTGGGCAGGCTCTTTCTGGCCAGGCATACGCTGTTGGCATTATCGGTGTCCTTATCATCTGGCGCTTCATTGTCAGTCTTTTCACCACTCTCATTCCACCCACCCCACTCACCACCTACTCGATTAGATGGGCATTGGAATTGGCGGTGATTACCCACTGAGTGCCATCATTTCATCCGAATTTGCTGCCACTCGTACTCGTGGTCGTCTCATGACCGCTGTTTTTGCCTTCCAAGGATGGGGCCAATTGGGTATGATCATCGTATAAAGGAATATTCCTCCTTCTGACGATCCATTTCCAGCTTCCTCTATCGTCGGTATCGTCGTCGTCGCTGCATACAAGTATGCTATCCTCCACGCCCCCTCAGGCTACACTTTCTCTGCGCCCGTCGACTACACTTGGCGTCTCCTCATCGGCCTTGGTTGCATTCCTGGTGTCATCGCCCTTTACTTCCGTCTCACAATTCCAGAGACCCCTCGTTTCACCATGGATGTCGAGCGCAATGTCGAGCAGGCTACACAAGACATCGACAACGTTCTCACTAGTGGAAGGTACATCGAGGATGACGATGCGGTCGTTTCTGAGCGTGTCAAGGCACCTCGTGCAACTCGTGCAGATTTCATTGCTCACTTCTCCAAGTGGGAAAATGGCAAGGTCCTCCTTGGCACCGCCTACTCTTGGTTCGCACTTGATGTTAGTCCAACATATCCACCAATATCTGTCCCCTAACATATCTCTAGATCACCTTCTATGGCCTCGGCCTCAACAACCCTCGCATCTCGGGTCCCATCAAATTCAGCGGCATTAGTGACGTTAAGCCTCTGACACCTCTTGGCGTCTATACGAATCTCTACAACATTTGCGCCCGAAACCTCATCCTTTCTGTTGCCGGTCTTATACCTGGATATTGGGTTTCATTCCTGTTTATCGATACCTGGGGTCGCAAGCCCATTCAACTCATGGGTTTCTGCGTTCTTACCTGCCTCTTTACCATCATGGGTATGCTATTGTCCTTGTTTCCACCGACAAGCACTCACTCTCTCCCAAAGGTTGTGCTTTCGACAAACTTCCTGGAAATGTCTTCTTCTTCCTCTATTGCCTTACCAATTTCTTCCATAACTTTGGCCCTAACACGACGACGTTTATCGTGCCCGGAGAGGCGTTCCCCACTCGTTACCGGTCGACAGCATACGGTATCTCCGCAGCCAGCGGTAAGCTGGGTGCCGTGATT
>JBBPLG010000820.1:0-13139 GCA_038089695.1 Xanthoconium separans | reverse complement strand
TGGCGCCATGTCCAACGATACCAACAAGCTTGCGATTTATGCTGGATTTTGTACGTGTCTCAAATCGTGCTGATTCTTTGCTAACAACTTATCTAGATCACTCGATACAATCTGCTGGCGCAGCGGGCGCATGGCGTATGGATGCCGTCGGTTTACCGTGCGTTTCGTGACGCCCTCTTTTCGTCTGTTACTGTGACGCGATGCCGCTTCTTCCTTTATTCAGATACCTCAATATCTTTTTATCGACGTGGTGCCTCGTCGCGGCCGGTCTCTTGTTCTCTTTCCCGATGATCTACATGCGGGTGCGGGATACAACCTTGTTGGAGGACGAAACCATGTACGATTCTTCTTTTTTTTTTTTTTGAATCTGGACTGCGATACGTAGCTGACGCGTGACACTTTGTAGATTGAAACAGGCGCTCGAGGATGCGAGAAAAAAGGAAGTTTCCGAGAAGAAGGTGGAGAAGTACAGTGCATGAGAACACGAGAACACGAGGACAGTGCGGGCAATACCCTTGAGAAAGGTAGCAACCCACGGTCACTGTATCTTATCTTCCCCCATGTTGAAACGTGACACATGACCAGGCTATTATTACTGCCAGGGTTGGCGCACCCGGTGTATCCGATCAAGAAGGCGGTCCCGTGCTACCCTTCGTGGCGAGACTTAAGTAACAGAAGGTCCATTTCCCCGGACACCCCATCCGCCATGGATCCGAACTCTCTCATAAGTAACTTGCGCCCGTCTTCAAGCATGGATGGCGATCCATCCAAGGAACACTTTGAGCGACCTCGTGGGTTAAAGGGAATATATTATCACCCCATAACACAAGTCGTTATGCTTGGTTTCGTTTTCTTTTTATGCCCCGGAATGTTCAACGCGTTGACTGGGCTTGGTGGCGGTGGACAAGTGAACGCCACCACGTCAGCGAATTCGACATGCGTACTGAATGCTACGTACGCGTTCTTTTCATTCCTTTCAGGGTAACCCATTCATCGTGCCTTTCTTACCTGCAAGGAAACTGACCATCGAATAAAGCACGGTAAACAACAAGCTTGGCGCGAAATGGACACTCTTTTTGGGCACCTTTGGTTATGCTATCTACATAGGCTCGTACCTGTGCATACTTCCTGCCCTCATCTTTGAGGCGTCGCCCTGACGTTCGTTCTTTGCTTTAGGGCTGTCAACATTCATCAAAATGCCAGTGGCTTCGTGATAGGTGCAGGTGCTGTTCTCGGTATCACTGCGTCGTTCTTGTGGACGGCGCATGGCGCGTTGATGCTCAGCTATCCGACCGAGGCGCAAAAGGGGGTCTTCATCAGTATTTTCTGGGCGATCTTCAATCTCGGTGCGGTCGTGGGTTCATCTGTATCCTTTGGGCAAAACTTTCACTCGACGGTATGTTCATATTCAACTCTCCTGATTTTCCAGCTTAATTCATAGTTGTTAGAACAACGGCGGTATGTCACGCGTCATAAAACCATGTAGTGAATGTCTTGACTTCTGATACTATTTCCTAGTCGGAAACGGAACATATGTATGTTTACCATTTCAAGAGTTCCGTCGCGCCTTACTTAGTGTATGCCCCCCAGATTGGTATCCTGATACTTACGCTCATCGGGGTTACCATTCCTCTCCTCATGGCTGATCCAAACAAGATGATTCGGACAGATGGAACAAAGGTCGTCACGCCGCGCTCGCCATCTTGGAAATCCGAATTCTACAATCTCTGGGTCGCCATCATAACAGACCCCATGATCCTTCTCCTCTCTCCCATGTTCTTTGCAAGCAATTACTTTTACACTTGGCGTAAGTCTCATGCTCGCGCTCGATCTCGCTCGGTCAACTGACCCTGAATACATGACGAGGTAGAATTCAACGACTACAATTCGGCGCTCTTCAACATTCGTGCGCGGTCGCTGAACAACTTTGTGTACTGGCTTTCTCAGATCGTCGGGTCAGGCATGATCGGTCTTGTATTGGACAGCGCTCGTTTGCGTCGGCGTACGCGGGCTTTTCTAGGTTGGACGATCCTTCTCGCGATGGTCTTTATCGTCCACGTCTGGGCATACAAGTACCAAATGTGAGTTCGATCCATCTTGTGCGTTACTGCTCGCTGACAAGTAACATCGCAGAACGTACACGCGCCAGTCGATCCCGCACGACGCTCACAAGATGGACATTTACGACCAGCAATATCCAGCGCACGTGTGGCTCATGATGTTTTGTGGTCTGTTTGACGCCATGTGGCAGACGATGGTATTTTGGTTGATCGGCGCCATGTCCAACGATAGCCACAAGCTTGCCATTTTTGCCGGATTTTGTGCGTGTTTTTTTTTTTACGTGGATTGCGCTCAACGCCATCTCGTTGCTTGCTGAATCGAGATGTTTAGATCATTCGATTCAGGCTGCAGGGGCAGCGGGCGCATGGCGTATGGACGCCGTCGGATTACCGTGCGTATCACCGATCCCTTGCTTACGATGTTGCCGACGGTGTATCGTCCTTTTCAGTTACCTCGACATCTTTGTGTCGACGTGGTGCCTCGTCGGGGCCGGTCTCGTGTGCGCCTTGCCGATGATCTATATGCGGGTGCGGGACACGACCGTGCTGGACGACGAAGTCTTGTGCGTGATCACATACCTTTCTTTTGCGGTTCGGACCGAGTCGCTGACTGGCGCGTTGTTGTGTTACGTATGTAGATTGACGCGGGCGCTCGAGGATGTGAGAGTGAAGTCGATGGGTATCTCCGAGAAGAACAAGGAAGAGGATTGTGCATGAGCGTGCGTTCTCTATCAGTTCGCGGGTACCGTATGACACGCTCTCTATTGGACCCGTGCAATCAAATCTTCTGTGCATGAGGGAACACGTCCCACTGGGTCCGAACTCTATCGGATACTCGCCTGCTACTGATGAATAGCTGACTACTATTGGTACCCCTGTCTTCCAGTGCATGGTAAACTCGTGAGTATTCCAACGTTTCTTTGTTGGATTGCACCGGGAGGGGAATATGCGCACGCTTATGAACGTAGAGAAGGCAGTGAACGATCCGTGCTTACGATTTGAATGAAACAGGAGTCCACCTTCGGATCTCGAGACGCGCAACGATCGCACTGCGAACACCGCAACCAGGTGAAACACTTCTCTTTTGATCTTTGTGATCGGGTTTAGTAAATGCACTCTTGATCAAATTCAATCTTCTCCACGAAAATCCTGGAGTAAGTTACCCCATCTGCCTTGTGCACGTCACTTTCGTCGTTCCACAACTCGGAAAATCCCGTGGACGCGCTCCCCGGGCGTTCAATCATTGATAAGAAGCCATGGATGTGTGAACCAGCATGGTCGTATCCATCACGTCTTCCCTCCTGGGTGATCATTCTTAATATTTTCTTCCCCGATGTTGTCTCATTTCGTCCATTTCCGGGTCCGTTGTTTACCCATTGGATCACCGACGAACATCTATGGACTGCCACCATATATTACTCCATGCTGGCCAAAGGACCCATACAAGTCCTCCTCTACATTCTCACCATCATCATCATCCTCGGTGGTGCAACCATCTTTGGGTGTCGGTAAACGTACAGCGGTGATGGACTATGCCGTAGTGTACAAGGGCTGCCAACAATCAGGCCGCCGCATCAATTACAATCAAGGACTTAGCGGGTTGGAAAAATAAAGTTGTGGCCACCAGTAGACGCCCTCCACCCATCATCACCGCCTCGATGGCACATGCTGTATATTACATGACGTTGGTAAGTAACGTCAAAAGACGTCCCGCTAAACATGATCAATGAGGCAGGAATGTAGCGATTTCTTGAAATTACTATCTGGTGTCCGCTTTGTACAGGAAGTGATATGACTGGGACGCCAACGAACACGCATTAAACTTGCTCACTGTGTGGTTGTGCTTTTCATTGGTGGGGAGGCCACGTTCACATAGCCTCGCCATCAGTTCATTGAATATTCAGGTGCAGTTTGATAGCTCGCATCATTTCTATACTCGGCACAATGTCATTGTTTGGCACGCCGATTGCGAGATATATCGCTGCATGTTGAACATGCTGTACATCCAGGGTGTCCCAAGACTTAAAGGACACATTCTCTTCCACGTCATTAAATGGAGAGTTTGACTAACGTGAGAACCACAGGATGGCAATCCAGGCTTGGCAGAATGGTGATCGATGCGGTGTTGATGAGCTGCATCCAGCCGGAACGATTATTTATAGCACACAGATCAAGCGACACTGTGTCTTCCAAGACCCCCATACTCTTGCCGTCAACGCAGTCAGTGTTTCCCTCGCATCTCATGTCGTCTGATCTGCAATCCGTTCTGGAACTTATCGTTCTAAATAACTATGTAACCCGTATGGTCGTTTTTGATTCCATTGATGATTTAGCTAACATACTAATACAGTCATTGTCATCACTGTGGTCGTATACGATTATAGTGAGTGATACATTCGCGTATATTTACTGCTCACCATGACTGAAACATCTAAATTACAGTCCTCACCTTCCCGAGAGAGGTGTTCCATTTTATCTACGCATCCGTTTCCGGCTAACGAACTACTAACATAGAGTATGTTTGGGTGCGGCATTCTCTGTTGTTCTCCACATACAACCTTCCTGACAATTTTGCAGTGCAGATCCTGGACCAGTGTCTCTTCAATATTCATTCTCGTACGTACCGCTCTTCACAGTATTAGCCACGTGTTCTCAAACTCTACTAGGTTCGCTACATAGGTCTTTGCTCCGCTATGTAGGTGTATGAGCCAAATTGTGATACTTTTTCTTAGTTCGGCTAACTCCAAATGCATTTTCAGAACTGGCGCACTCAGTACGTTCGAGGGTACTCTGAGATTAATTCACTAACTCAACTGGTACATTCTCAGATGGCGCTTCTTTTATTTCGGGCCCTCTAGAAGTATGTTACTTCTAGTTCTAACACAGCCCGTCACTGACGACGCTATTCTGACAGATGTAGTATCATAATTTGTGACTGAATGGGATTTAAAACAGTGGAATAGATGTAAGCGTTTCCATCGCTGTAGTCAACATGTCATAATAAGACGTGCATATCTCAAGGTAGAGTTGTCTATCTATTATCTGGTTGGACATTCCTAGTATACATTTTTGCTACTGATTGTGAGTTTATTTTGGCCTTATGATCAGTTCAATTATGTTCACTGGATCTTAGTAGTGATGATTTTGCGTGTCTACGCAATGTGGGATCGATCCAGGGAAATCCTTTGGATTCTCCTATTCATTTATGTCGTGCAGATCATCTCTTCTGTCATTGTGGACACCTATCAACTTCCCAATGACCACCTGTCAGGTACGCAGTTTGTAAATTGGATCCGTCTTCACAATGGTTGACTTCACCTGACTCCTACCGTGTCTCTCAGTGGAAATCATTCAAGTTGCGATTTTTTCATTTTGCAATGTCTCAATCATGACTCTTCTACCGGTGTATAATATGTTGAAGATAGTCCTGCGATTGGTTCTCGCTACCACATTGGTGATTCTCGCAGTCACTCAAACCCTGAAACAATATGTAGAGATGCACAAGGAAACGAACCAGTGGCAGCTGAACCGCTACATGCAACTGCTCATCAGAGAAGGGATTCTTTATTTCATCGTGTATGTCCACTTTCGCATGCATCGCCTGCACTCGTTGCCACCGAGAGTGAGAATACTGACCGAGAGGTTTTTTTTTCCCTTTTCACTTTTAGGAACGTTCTTTACCAAATTATCAATCTGTTCATCCAAGCAAACGTGCCGAACAGCATTGAAATACTCTTCCTTTCCACGATTGCCTATGTAACCTTTTATCCTCTCATCCCCCGATTTATCATCGGCATACGAGAGCTGTATGATCGCAACGTCCATGAATGTGTTCATATTGACAGTGGGTTTGGCATCATTTCACAGTCAATTGCTGGTCCAGATATGACCGTGTCCACAATGGTATTCATGGACGTCGACCGGGAATGGCAGGGTGCTGGGGCGGACGGCGAAATCGACGGGGAGATTGAAGAGGTTCGCAGAGTGCCGGGTCAGGTTTGAATGAAACAATGAAGAGTAACAGTAACACATGAAAAAATTTGGTGCTCACCACATGTACTATGTATACGATCACGGTTCTTGGAGTGAAAAAAAAGGGGTGACGAGAACTTTCGATCCACCTTTTCCTGTGTGTTTTGGCGGGCATCACATGGTTTCGTTCGCAGGATACTTGTCGTCACCAGTGGGCCTTAAACAACTTGATACCACGTTGCTATGCACTGTTCCGAGTCATGCCACCACGAGCGTTCGCATGCGACACCTCGAAGGTCTGATCCTGGTGAAGAGGAATGAACCTACAATGTGGATGCCTTATGACGATCTTCGTCATGCACAAGGGTGAATAGTATTGCCATATGCATTGCAATGAAAGCGAGTGAGGGTGGTGACGCGGAAGCGAGGTCGCAGGGGCAGGTCTGTTCGAAATTTTCATTTCTCACGCCTCACGCAGCTTAAGATGTGGCACGCACGACATTCTTTCAAGCTGCATGAGGTGACAATATGTGAGCGGCCGTCCTCGTGATGGCATGGTACTGCAGTTCACATCTGAATCACTACCATTGAAAGGTGAGTTGATGTTGTGAACCTCGCGCGTTCTTGGTCGCCGAACGGACAACTTGAAGGATCTCTGATTATTTTATGACTTCCCGCCAATTCTTAGGTCCTACTATTTGCGCAACCATGCTTCTCGGACAAAAAAGTGACCTTCTGTGTATTCACTTCCTCTGTTCTCGTGCACAGCTGCCAAATGGATTGCGGCGATAGCGCCGTTCTGACGGCAACAATTCGTTGATTGTGGGACCTAGACACCCGCCAGATCACGATTGCGTCCTATCGAGTCGCATGTTGATGGCGCGACTTCCGAGGAAGATGTCCCTTATCTCGCAAATTCAAATTCACACCCGAAACGCACCTAAAACTCCAACTGGCGTATCCATCAGATCCGCAATGGTGTCTTGTTGTTCTCGGGAATAAGGGATCGGCGATTCATGGAGAGTGCCCCGCGGCACAGAAACACAGCACACCTTGGCATTTACGTCTCCTCGGAGGTGTTCCCCATCCAAGTATCTCTGGTTCAAGTTCATAGTACTTCCGCAGGAATGAATTAGCACAGCAAACCGATGCGAAGAGTAGGTCCGTTGGAATCCACAGAGAGTCTCCTTGGCGGTTTGGCTATCTCGGAGACAAGGAAGAATTTGAATTTGAACCTTGAGAACACCATGGCAGTGCGCCCATCATTCTCGGTTCTCTCTTTTGCGTGATGCATTCTGACTGCTGAGATGACTTGTAATCGGAACACGACGGGAAACAACTCTTGGATAAATATCGCCTCGTACCCGACTCGTTCATTTGGAAAAGAAGCCTCAAGGCAGCGAGCATCGACTTTTGACCCTACTACTCCAGTGCGCTACCCTTGTGTTTCATGTCCTCTGATTTGCAATCCGCTGTGGAACTCATCGTTCTCAACGACTATGGAACGCGTTGGTCTCTCTTGACACTACTAGTGACTCATCTAACGTGCCAACACAGTCATTGTCATTACCGTCGTTGTGTATGATTATCGTGAGTCAACATCGTTGGCCGTTTCCTGTTGACCATCGTTTCATTATTTAAACCCCAGTCCTCGCCTTCTCAACAGAGGTGTTCTATTTCTTTTCCGCATTCATTTACTGTCGTTGCTTACAGACTCAGATTATCTATACAGGTAGAGTATGTTTGGGTGAGGGTTCTCTATGATCACCATCAACAATGTCCCTGATAATGTCACAGTGTCGACCATGGACATGGGTCTCCACAATGTTTGTCGTCGTATGTGCAAGTTTGGTATGGGGTATGTGTTCTGGATTGACGATTGCAATAGGCACGTTACATCGGTATTTTGTCAGTTGTGTATGTATCTTTTCCGAGTTGTGGACACTATACAACGGCTAACTGGGAGTCCCATATCAAGGGCCGCTGCACTTAGTATGTTCAATGGTCCAACATAACTTTCGTGAGCTCAACCATTTTCAGGTGGCAGTTCCTTTGTTCCTGGTCCTCTCAAAGTATGTTGCTCTCTATTTTACTTTGGTTCGTCATAGATGATAATATATTGCAATAGATGTGCGTACTTTGATTTTTTTTTGAATAAGCCAGAGTGTTCAAAGTGTGAAATAGTTGTAAGCGTGCCCATTCACTAAAACCGTAATGTCACAAGGGTTATATCCAACAGGTGCGGCAGTATTTCTAGTAAATTTCTGGGCATTCATAGTGTTTCTTTTCGTCACCGATCGTGAGTTACCTCGCCGTCCGAGTGCATATATGCTAAGCAGCGTCACAGTGGTGATGATTTTACGTGTATACGCAATGTGGAATCGATCCAAGATAATCCTCTGGACCCTTCTCTTTGTTTATGTGGTGCAAATTATCCTCACTGTTACTGCGGACATCTATCAATATCTCCTTAGCTCCTTTTCAGGTGTGTACTAGACAAACCGGATCACCACCGTGATCTCCCTGACTTCCCAATGTGTTTCTCAGGCTCAGTGACCATCATCCAAATTTCCAAATTTTCATTTTGCAATGCCACGTCTGGGTCTGGCCCGGGAAGTGTTCCGCCGGCGTTCGAATGGTTGAGAATACTCCCGCGGTTATTTCTCGCTGTTGCACTGGTTATTCTCGCCGTCATCCAAACCCTGAAACAGTCAGCACAGATGTACAAAGCAACGAAACAGTGGCAGCCCAACCGGTATATGCAACTACTAGTAAGAGATGGAATTCTTTATTTTTTCGTGTATGTCGCAGTACATCTCGGGCACATCTCTCTCTTTCCCGTGCTTCTGCTTATCTAAATACTAACACTCCACTTGTAGGAACGCTCTTTATCAAATTAATGATCTGGTCCAAGCCGGCGGTGTGCCATATAATATCGCAACCCTCTTTCTGACCGCATTCGTGCTTGTCAGTTTTTGTCCTCTCATCCCACGGTTCATCATCGGTATACGAGCGCTCTATGATCAGGATGTCCGTGGTCACCTCCACATTGATACCGGGTTCGGCGTGCGTTCGCGGTCGAATTTTGATGCGGATACGGCCGTGTCTGCGATGGTATTTGCGGACATCAACAGAGAGCAGCAGGGTGCCGAGGTGGAGGGCGAGGACGAGACTGACAACTTGGGTGGTATCGAAGAGGTTCGTAGAGTGTGAGGACTGTGGAAGGGGCGTCTACTCATGCGGATCATCGTGGGAATGTGCACGCAGGTGAGGTCTGTTACATAACTCGGGGTGGACTCGGAGGCTGAGGCTGGTTGCGTTCTTTCAGCGGTGGATCGGATGTAGAATGCAAAATCATTGCGCTCTAGACTAAGTCTACGTGTAGCTATTTATATCACAAGAGGCAGGTGATGCCCTTCCTCGCGTGCATTTCGGAGGAAACATTGCACGTTGCTGTGTGTAGCTTGCGTTCATTATCCAATGAAGCGCTCCTGCCGAGTCGTGTTCCGTGTTACACGGTGTTTGCAAGTTGCACGTGTCCTCTCCGTTCTCACCTACGCATGTCTTATGAAGATCGACGTCGTGTCCCATGAAGCTGGCGCACCAGAGGCGGTTTGAGGTCCTGCGGCTCCGAGGAGCATGTGGAAAGTATGCAACCACTCACCTTCGTCCGCGCCCACCGGGCCATTTCAGATACGATGAATCTCCTGGCGATGGTCTTACTGTCATCCCATGGACATACACGTATCATTTTGTGCGCGTTCACATAAAATTCTTTTTCATGTGGCCTCGTTGTGTGTCTAGATCACTTAGTCTGCAAGAATGGCGGGTGCATGGTATGAATGTCGTTGGATTGCAGTACGTTTACTTACGTCCTTCTTATCTCGGTCCTTTCTTGATCCCTTGCTTACGATCTACCCCAGACGTGATGCCGGGATCTCTCCCCTTTATTCTATTACACATTTTCTCATCGATATGGTGCCTCGCCAGTTCCTTGTTCGCTTCCACCATGGTGATGAGATACGACCGTGTAAGCTCTTTCTTTTGATCTCGACCAGAACTGGGATAACTCACCTGGAGTCATTCGTTGCTCAAAACAGGTACTCGATGAGAAAGCATAGGCAATGAGAACGATCTCCTCATACGAGTCCGACTAGATCGACCCCAGATCGAGGTTCGTAACAATACAATCATTTTTGAGGGGTTGAATGCGACAGCGAATACCCCGACTTCTTCCAATACAATTCTCGAGTTTGCCACTGGCATTTCATCCCTGCAGAGTCTGTGTCAATGGGAACACCTTCTCAGAGTACAGCATCTTTACCAGGAAATTCTAGACGCCACACACCCTGAGCTTGACCTCATCTGCCAACCCCTTTTCCATTAAATGGGGATATCGCGAGAACGTTGACAGTTCTTCCATTGAACGCGCGCGACGGTGATCCAGACTGTGGAAATCAAGAAGATAACTCGCAGTGGGATTCAAGCTATACAATGACGAGTGCACGTACCTTCTACAGTCCGATTCCACTGAGTTGGTCTATTTAGATCCTCAATGAACAAGGTACCGTTTCTGGGGTTTTAGCGACACCTCGAGCTTGGTACGTCTTTTACATAATCAGTTTTGTTGTCAGTGGGGCGGAAGCATGCTTTGATATCGATGAGGTCCATAATTCGGTCCCGTTTCAGGACCCACGGTCAAACTCTCGTATAAAAGGTCTGCTCCATCTCAAAGATCCCTCTCAACCCACTCCAAAGATGTCTGAGGAGCCCGAGGTTCAATACTTCATCTTCTCCATACCCGGCAACATATAGAAATCCCAGTCGGTATACGTCCTCCCAAGGATGATTCCGCAAATGTAAACCATGTCCGCATCCCTATCGAACTCGGTGAAGTGCTGAACCAGGTAACTGATTCTCAGCCCTGTCCCGAGTCGAGAGCGCCAGCCTGACAAGGATGGTCTGTAGTGGTATTCAACGCCAGCACGGATCACCAGTGGTCCGACCCACTTGGGTGCGATCCCCCTCAAGTACACGACCGAGCTTGAGGGACAAGTCTTTGCGACGACAGAGCGGGATGCAGATAGAGAGTGGTTCCTTCGACCTGGCAACCAGAAAGATACGTATACGTGAGTGCATCAGACACGCATACGTCACTGTCACTTACTTACACCATGGCATGTCTAGCATCGGTATCAACGAGAAGATGGAAAGCGTATGGACCGTGGTGGACAGAAAGGTAGCACTGTTTTTTTTTTCTGCTTCACGTGGACTGGGTTTGTTCGTCGTTGCTGATTGAAATGTTATGCAGGTCAAGATTGAACCCTTCAAGGCTGAAAATTGGAATCAAGTGTTCAGGATCGTTCAAATTTGAGATTCTGAGCTGACTGAAGGTGAAAGTGACAGTGGGACGACGCAACGCATGTATGTTTGATGGAAAGGAGTAACAAGGATGGTCGTACAGTATATGCGCATGACGGAATGTGATGATTGATGATCGACTCAAGGATGAGGCCGCACGAGGTTAACGTTTAACAACGCGAGTGTTTGTTTTACGGTCAACTGAGCACCCAAGAAGCTTGCGCGGTCATCCAGCTGGTAACGGCTCCGGATAGAACATCAATTTCATAGAACAACACAAGCAAGGAATCCGAACAAATACTCTGTAGGCTTGGATGAACCGATCGATGACACGTTGCCTAGCAACCAACTGGTTGAGCCTGCCGTTGTACTTGCTCACCGGATCTACGGGTGGTCTCAAATCCTGCATACTCTCCCATCAAATCTAGCATTGCTCTGGGTGTTTTGCCGGAATAAACGACTGTGAGTGATTTGTTCCTCCAGCAAGTCGTGTATGTTGAGGACGATTTCGTGGCTGGCTGCGCGAGGAAGAGGTCGCAAGAGACGGCATTTGCCACAGAGGCACCGCCACTGACCCTCAACAGCCCACAGTACGTACACCTTAGGCGGAGATCATCGCATTCATAAGACGATCGATCATCAAGTCAAAGGGGCTGGCAGGCGAACACGTCCTGCCCATTGTTCCGTTCGGGGAATGGCTTCACCTGTTGGAGCGCAAAGCCGAGAACGCTTCGGAAGACGATCTTGTCATGATCCTGCGTTGGCTTTACTTTAACGCTGATGCGTCATTGCTAAAGGTGTCGTCCATATTAGCCGGTCATCAAGTTGCTCAAGTTTTTCCGTGCTTTGGCGCGGGGGCAACGAGGCTGTTTTTTGAGCATGGGCGTTGGTGCCACAGAGGCTGCGGGGTTCTATGGCCAACTTTAGTACTGTCAAGGTTAGAAAAGTGAGTGCAACGATGACCAATGTGCGGACGATCGGAGGCAAATGCCTGGGTGGGGTATTGGACTGCAAAAAAGGCTTTCTAACGTAATTGGTGCGATAGTGTACAACTACCAGATAAGGTTGGGTACATATGTACGTCGCTCAGCGTTCATAACCGCATGTCACATACCGAGTGCGTCCGTGTCTATCTATCCAAGAGATCCCCCGAAGTCGCAGAATTCCTGGAGGTGACTCTCGTGAAAGGAGCATATGCCCACTTCCAGACCAGATCGAAAAATCATTTAGTTCCGAACCCATCAATAAATAATTTCCACTCACAATAGCTCCAAACATTCTGTGTGCGAGACGAACAGCGCAGTACGTAACATCGTGGAACTTGGAAGTGAAAAATATCCTTGGAAGGAAGCAATTCGTTTGTATTCAAGGGCTAGTAAATGTGAGAAGAGGGTCAGTGGACGAAATATCGTCGAAACGTGGCTGTCGACGGTCGCATGATGCTATCAATCTCATTGCTGTGACAATTGAAATCACATGGGACGGCCACGAAGTTTGCCGTAATCCGAGATTAATGCTGTAGATGCCAACGAGGTCATCGATGTTATTGAGTCTTGAAAGAAATGATCGGCTGACGCTGGTGACCGGTGACGCCGGAATCAATGCTCCCTATTTTAGCAGGAGTAGTGGCAATAAGCCAATTTTGTTGACGTCTTCGGACTTACTCGTGCGTGCCTAATCTCTCTGAAGCAAGTCGAACCTGCGCGAAGCCGCCAGCTCGTGATGGAACAGAAAGAGCATGCTTGA
>JBBPLG010000819.1:0-13142 GCA_038089695.1 Xanthoconium separans | reverse complement strand
ACCCACTACCATATCAAGCCCTATTTCAAACCCCGGTTTATTCTATTCAGTGGATTAAAAGCCTGTGGAAAGTCATCCAGTACCGTCCGTCTTCACATCTCGGCGATATCAGAAGCCGTACCTTTACATAATATGGACTCAGCGGCACTTTTTTTTTTTTCATTAACCAGTTGCCACCGCCGCACGGGTTCCGTCGGGAAGCCTCACTCATGACAGGCTGTCGGTCAAAAGGAGGCGCCGCCTTGGTATTACCACAGAAGCGCTCCGGAAGGGGCTATTCGCCCGGATAAGTACGGCAACTGTTAGTCGCTGACAAGACGACTCACATATCGATAGCTTGAAGTGATAAGTGCTAGAGGCTCAATTGATGCTCGTCACTCGCTTTTGAGGTACCCCTCGACAAAAACGCGGATTCGTAGCGGTACGAGTCCTGCGACGATCCAACACGGAATCCCCTTGTCCCTGTCATTTGCATGGAAGGGTGACATGGATGATAGGGGAGATCCTCAGAGGCGTCCCCATAGCGAAGAGCTAGGGGACGGTAACTTAACAGTTCACAAGGATATGGGATGGCCGGAGATGACTTATTCAAACCGCATCAAAACAGTTTGATTGATGCTGCGGTGATATGGTGTTGCACGCGCATGAACTCGGCCGAATGATCGTGGCGCATAGTTGGAGCAAGTACCAAGTTATGGCGGCCGTGTGTCAAAGCGAACGTGACGATACTATCATAGCGCGACAGCACGTGGGTGCGCAACTCTAGCGTGTTCAATCTTGCCCGAGGAGGTTGAATTGGTGAATGTTCACAATCATTAACTCTCTGAGAGCTTGTGAACAAAGATAAAGCTGTCAAATCGAGGATTGGATTCGAGGCTCGATTTAATAAATGTCACAGTGGATGCGATGATATGATTTACTGGCAGAACGTGGGAACTGTCAGTGCAACCGTAGCTAGCAAGTTGGAGGAGCGGAGTGACTAGTGACTGCCAATTCCCTGCTGTGCCTCGGACTTCATCGAGTTCCGCAACCCCTTCTGGACAATGATGTCGGGTTCAAGCGAAGGTAGGAACGCACGTAGACTACCATAGAAATTACGACCATGCACGTCGCAGGTGATGGAGACAATAAAAGATCAGATCAATTCTTTGGGACTCGCCGGCCCGACAGGTACGTGGCGTGCGTCCGGTGATATCCAGCAATTCCTTAATATCAACAACACCTTGACATGCTATGGTAGTAGCTGTGCATGTCATGACATTTCAATAACGCAGGGTCGCCGACGACCTTGTATCCCTATTGATATCATGTCACTACGTATGCTATGTGTCGTGATTTGGGGGTATTCGGACCTCGGATTTTACATAGACAGGAAGAATCGTACCAACAGAACGGACAGAGTATGAGAGTTCACTCTGCAAGTTGCGGGTTCTAGCGGGGAAGAATGAAATCTAGTCGTCGGAGCACAGCGGACCGTTGGACTGGTCCATCACGAGCCTACACGGTTGTCGTCACGCTACTATGAGAATAATCAAGTTTCATGTCCAAAAACTAGTTCCGCGTTTTTGAAGCGATGTCATCCTGAAGCCCCAGGGCCAGATGGTCGTTGTTGATACAACATCGTGTGTTTACCCCGTATGGCGTTTCGGGTGTGGCCCGAGAGAACATAAATGTCCGTGTCAGCGGATGAATGAATCAAAATGGAAACCCTTCGTTCACTTTCACTCAGTGAGCATATGAGCACTCTCATCCTCTTGACCTTTTCTGGCATTTCTGGCCTAATTGCGAGGCAGTCCAAAGAAACTGTTGGAGAAGGTTCGTTTGTCAAGAAAGAGGTTGATAAGAGTGGAACGCCCGCAAGAATTTTCATCCCGGATGTGTTTGCTAGATGGCCATGGCCCCGTCGGGTCAATCCGAATTACGCATCGGTTAAAGAGGAAGCTGATGCATGGGTGAACAGTTTCAAGGCTTTCAGTCCCAAAGCGCAGGAAGCTTACAATCGCTGCGATTTCAGTAAGCAGTTCCTCCCCACTTTGTGCACGTACTTATTCGATGTGGCAGACCTCCTTGCGTGTTTAGCTTATCCTACGGCGAGCAAAGGTAAATTCGCTTCGGATATATGATCAGATCATTTTACTTACTAGACACTCGCTCAGAGCACGTTAGAGCCGCTTGTGATCTCCTACATGTGCTCTTTTTGGTTGACGAGTATTGCGAAACTTCTGCGCCGTCCGAGGTTCGTGAGCAAAAGAATGTGTTTATGGACGCTTTGCGGAATCCTCATACACCACGCCCCAAAGGAGAATGGATTGGAGGGGAAGTGATACGTCAGTAAGTATACTGTTATGTTTGTTGCGAGTTTGATGCTTACTCTGCAATAGGTTCTGGGAACGGACCATCCAGAATGCCACCAAAACGTCGCGAAAGAGGTTCATCCAGGTCATGGATGAGTGCCTCGAGGAGGCTATTCGGGAGTCCATAAACAAAGAGGATCACCATATCCTTGATGTCAAGAGCTATATCACCGCCCGACGGCGTACCGCTGCAGTGCAACCCGCATTTGCTCTGATCGAGCTTGGGCTTGACATCCCTGATGAAGTGATGGCGCATCCTTCCATACAGGAGATGTTTTTAGCAGCTGTTGATCTGGTCGCTTTCTCTAATGTCAGTAACTCCATGAAGAGAATGGTTGCTTGTGCTGACGTAGTCGCTTTCAAGGACGTATTTTCCTACAATCTCGAGCAGCACCGCGGAGATGACCTCTCCAACATGATAACATGCGTAATGAACGAATTTCATACGGACGTGAACGGCGCTATGCTGTGGGTCGAAAACTTCCTGCTTAAAACGGGGGAGCGATTCCAAACGGCTTTGGCAGCTTTGCCTCAATGGGAGGAGCCGTTGAACTCACAGGTCAAGGCGTATTGCGACGGCTTAGGTCAGTGGGTGCGCGCTAATAATGACTGGAGCTTCGAGTCCGAGAGGTACTTTGGCAACAAGGGCCGTGAGCTCAAGGAGAATAGGTGGATGTCCCTCCTGCCCAGGAAGAGGCCGACGGAGATTGGTCCCGTGCGCGTCGATAGTTCTCTGCTGTAGCCTAGGCGACTTTCGAGATTTCGTAATTCAATGTTGGATGGTCTAGGCACTAGCGTAGTTGTTGGTCTATAAGTTCTAAGTAGTAGAAAAACGAATCACCAATTCCGCACCTCTCTTTAGACACGCCAGTGCAGCCTGAGAGAGCCATAGTCTAGCAGTGTATCCGTCGTGGGTCGTCACTCGTCAGCTAAGGGCCGTGTGGCGTGCCGAAAATTTCCATGACACCATGCCCGGGCCAAGGTCCAACGTTGGCTACTGTCAGGGTCTTTTCGATCTGGTCCGAGCGTCTGTAAGTTCCCGCATCCTGCTGTTTAGTCAGCGCTCGATCCCTTTCTTTCTTCCCCAGTGTTGAGCCAGTCTTTTACTAGTGACCAACGGACGGACGCGGCGGTCATTGGCGGTCGTGACAGCTACGGCTTGACGGAGCAGAGTTCGCTCGATTCGGTGTGTGCTCGTGCCACTGGCGCCGAGATCGGAAGTGCGTTAGTCATGTGAACAGTGACTGTCGTATCATGATTCCATCCCGCCGACCGTGCGGCGATAGGTGGCGCTCGCCAACGTCACGGGTGACCGGACCAAGTCTGACCGTATGTATCATGACACATGGCGTCTAACCTGGGACGGTCGGATATGGTACGTGGGTGATGCGGAGATCCAACCCACTTGATTTCAGCCCTCTAACCAAACCAGCACCGTTGTAAATCGTGCGCAGGAAGACGCCAGTAGAATGAGACCGCAGGGCAACTTCAAGACTCTATCTGACAGCTGACAGCTACTCTGGATTGATTGATAGCGCCCAGTGCACAGCTCACTTCTTTCCAGACTAACCAAGTAGGGTGTCATCTTGACTCCTTTCAGGCTGTTTCTGGACACCTTACTACCATCCATCTCGTTCTGTTGCAGCTCTTTTCGCCCAATCAAGTCGGCCAATTGCAAGTCAAGAAACCGCTTGTCTCTAGCTAGGTCATGCCGCTGCCCATTCGGCCGTTGCATTCGTATCATATCTCTGGTAATCACCGAGCGGTGGCATCCACTATCAGCTAGCCGTTTAGGAATACAGGTATGGTGCTCAGTCCCCCACTTGAAAGGTTTGACGCCTTTTGGTCAGGTGTGCCGGCGCTGGTGATCGCTCCCTGCTTACTCAGGCGGTTGGTTGGTAAGCCATTTTGCGACGCGCGGAAATTGAGCGGCGTTTTGCATAGGCCGAGATGTCTCGGGAGTCTCGGGGCAAGAATCAGACAGATGTGGAAGGTTGAAGGGTTGGATCCTTCTAAATATGATGCTCGACATGATGTCTGCATTTGAACTCTAGGCGTCCCTTTGGACTAGTATGCCACGGGCCCGGGGATGGTACGGCGTCAGGTGGTGCGTTACATATCCTCCTAGCCGTTCGGAGATGAAAATCAAACTCGAACAGAAATACTAAGGTAGACTCGAACGGTAATTAGGTCCGGTTGGTCCAACAACTAGCACCGCTGACCCGGCGACACGGCAACAACGTTACGTTGAAGGTCCTATTACGTCATCAGCATGTTCCTTCATAAGGAGAGCTTCCCCGGAATAACGTCAGTGATGGTTAGACGTGTAACGGCTATGGTAGGGGTGATGATCCTAGTACCCGGATATTCGACTTCATACAATGCTGACCAAGGAGTTGACGCTCGTTGTAGGTCTCGGAAAGGAGGAATGGAACCGGATAAGCGATTTCCCGAGCCCTCCGGATCCCTGCAATGCGACACTCGGTTCAAGTCTCTGCTGCCTCAAACCTAGATGCTACTGCCGTCACATCATAGCGATAACGAGTTCGGGGTTGACACGGTATTTTGAATATCTGTTTAGAAATGCATAGCTTTTCGTGGGCCCGTGGTGCGGGTGTTTCAGATCACAATCAAACATGGCCTGTTGGCGTTCCGATGGCTCTACGGATTTAGGAGAAATGAGAGAAGACCGTGAATGATGGTTTCATCGAATGACGAGGTTGAAGGTGTGTGGCGTTCTTTCAAAGATAACAATTCAACTGTGCGTAATCCATGTGCGTGGAAGTTGAACGACCCTTCGACAGCGGCCATGATGTACCAGGAGCGTTCCAGATCTTACAGGAATGGCATTTTTTCCAATGTCCTACACCTTACTCACTCTAAACTCGACGCTTTCGGAATCTAAAAGTATTCTGCGAAGGTGACAAACGGTGCATTTGGCAGTGCTCTCCATATTTTCCTGACTCGTCGGGAATTACACCTAGTCCGACATTTCAAATCTTGCAGGCTGTTGCAGCGTAACGGATATAAGGGAAGGCGTGCAGAGGAACGAAATGATTAAAATGGCGAATCCTCTTCTGCTATCACTCGTCGGACATATAGGGTTTCTCATTAACTTTGCCTTCTCTCGCGTTGACGGTCTGATTACCAAGAAGAAGCGCGAGGATGTCACAAAGGAACCTCTGCTTCTAGAAGTATCCGATCACGAAAAGACGCCCACAAGAATCTTCATCCCGGATGTGTTTGCTAGATGGCCATGGCCTCGTCGAATTAACCCAAATTACGCCATTGTCAAGGAGGAAGCTGACGCATGGATGAACAATTTCAAAGCCTTTAGTCCAAAAGCACAGGACGTCTACAATCGTTGTGATTTCAGTAAGCGGTCGCTTTGCCGTTTCCCGTTCGCATACTTATTCAGCATCACAGATCTCCTCGCGTGTTTAGCTTATCCCACCGTGAACAAAGGTAAAGTCGCTCCAGGTATATGTATCAGACGTTTTGCCTACCAGCTACACGGTCAGAGCATCTTAGATCCGCCTGCGATCTTGCGCACGTACTCTTTTTGATCGACGAATACTCCGATAGGTCCACACCCTCCGAGGTCCAAGAGCAAAAGGACATCGTCATGGATGCTTTACGGAATCCTCATACGCCACGGCCCAAAGGAGAATGGATCGGAGGGGAAGTGACTCGTCAGTAAGTACAATCATAGATGGTCATTGTTCGGTGTTTACTCGATAATAGGTTTTGGGAAAGGACGATTCAGAATGCGACCGCAATCTCGCAAAAGAGGTTCATCCAAGGCATGGACGAGTATCTCGAGGAAGTCGTTCAAGAGTCCACCGACAAAGAAGATCGGCGCATCCTTGATGTGAAGAGTTATATCAATGCGCGACGCCGCACCGGTGCATCAAAAGCCGTGTTTGCTCTGATCGAGCTCGGACTCGACATCCCTGATGATGTGATGTCACATCCTGCCATGGAGGATATGAATTTGGCGGCTATTGACATGGTCTCTTTCACGAATGTGAGTGGGTTTCGTAGGATAATACTTACTTGTGCGTTGTTGACGCGATCGCTTTCAAGGACCTGCTTTCCTACAATCTCGAGCAGCACCGCGGAGATGAGCTCCATAACATGATCACGTGCGTCATGAACGAATACCATACAGACGTGAATGGTGCCATGCTGTGGGTCGAAGACTTTATACTCAAAGCCGAGGCGAGGTTCTTTGCCGCATTCAATGCTCTTCCCACTTGGGAAGAGCCATTGAACTCGCAGGTCAAGGTGTACTGCGATGGCTTGGGTCAGTGGGTGCGCGCGAACAATGACTGGAGCTTTGAGACCCAAAGGTACTTTGGCAGCAAAGGCCTTGAAATCAAGGAGAGTAGATGGATGTCGCTCCTACCAAAGAAGAAGGCGGTGGAGATCGGTCCCGTGCATGTCGATGGTTCACTACTGTAGTCAACTCAAGTCATTTCTTACGGAAAACTTCCCGATAACGTAGTTTGTATTGTATAATACATCAACAAGGCTTCGTCACTATTGTGCGCATCACGCGCAACACGTTGTATGTACGGGGTCGCATTGACGCGTCGAGTGGTGGGTGGGGCCATAGGGGTTGACTCAGGCTCGGCGGTGTCATCGATGTGTCGTCGTCGTATTATCAAGAGTGAGAGTGGTGCTGGCGATGCCCATATCGTCATCGTTATCGCGGCACCTGCAGTCGCAAGGATAACGTTGCAAAGAATATTTTACTTTCGACTCTCCAACACAAGCGTTTTTCTGAATTCCATGATGGCAGCTTTAGCTGCACTATCCTATCCAAAAGTACGTGAAGGGATGAATTGAACAGCAAAGATAAACTCACAGTGGATTGCCCACAGTTTCCATCCAGAGGAAGATCCTCTCAGACCAAAAAGTGCGAAGACGCGAATATCGACTCAAGGATCCCAACTGGAGAACACGCGTTGATACCTTTGTTTCTGGAATGTCGGCCAAACGACCTCCATCAGTTACTGTCCGCATGCAGACGGGAGAACCCCCACTTCGAAAGTTTCTCTGAGATGGACCACCCTGACGAGATCCTACTCTTTCTCTGACATGGCAGCAAACGACCAAACGAGCAATATATCCGCATTTGCCATAAGAACGTGTACTCCGCCAAACGCATTCAAGGCAGCCTTGACGATGCTATCACCGCCTTCAGCGGAACAGATGGCAGGCATTGCCTTGCCGTCAACTACAAATTAGTTGCCGTCAAGACCTGGGGACTTGGAAGCAAAGTTTACTCGCCTTTCCTGACTTCCTCACATATGGCATTGGCACCCTCTTTGCTCACGTTGTTTACGACGACGTTTGCTCCGAGTCGACCATACTAATCAGAGCGTAAGCGCGACCGATACCGGCACCTGTGCCAGTAACAATGACAGTTTGGCCGTCGTATCGAACCGCTGGTGTCGACTGAGGATTTGACGGCAACATGGCAACAACAACAAGCTATCAAACCCATCAATGGCGAATCTGTCATATCATTGCAAGACGGCATACCGTGTTCTCGACGTCCGCAATAGACTCTGGACTGTAGTTTCGTCAGCATGAAGCCAACGTCTTGCTGGTCTCGCCGTCCACAGCCCCGCGAGTGCTCTCTGTTTGCGTGTTTCACTCTCAGCTCCGTCGTTCCGCCGCCATTCTGGACTAGAGGTTGGGCTCGAACAACAATCGCGAGTTTTCACACGCCCAACAGCAGACAAACTTTTTCATCTGGTCCCCCTACATGAGTTCACCTTCCATGCATCCATGCAGACCAGATAAACCGGCGAAAGACACACTCCAACCTTCAGATGACCTCGAGAGCGATCAAGCTCCACCTCCACAAACCACGGCGCCGCAGTGCCGACTAAGACAATCTTTGCTGACGACCCAAGCAGGATTTGACTGACAAAGAGTGCGTCACAGTAGTAGATGAGGGTGAGATTGCTACCGCGATTCAATATAAAAAATGGACGTCGTCTCTGCAAGAGCCAGCGACTTCGTCAGCACAATTCCGCTCCCGAACCATACAATCACCCGTGGGTATCTTGCTGATCCGTTTACGTTGTTGTATGCATCGTACGACACAGGTGTTCGGGTTTGATAGGTTCTGACTTTTCTCCTGATGGCGGACGACTCTGACGAGGTGAGCAATGTCACCTTTTCCCTCGCTGATGCTAACAACAAACTATGTTTCGACGAAAATGAAGACAAAGGGTATAGTCACCTTTCAAATTCATCGTTGTGGACGATAAGATACAGCTAGAGTCTGTCTCGTAAGGGGAAGCAAGATATCGAAGGTTCCGGGAGGCATCCACTGCCTCGGTCAAAGACTACAGACGACGGGAAAAAAATAGTCCGTGCAGATGTAGAAGGATTCCAGTACTTCCTCACTCTTCACGCATTGTAGAAGCGACTCAGAGATTGGGACCATCGTCAAGACAATTCTAATGCTCTAAACAAAGACGACAGGGCACAGCCCTTCGAGCTGTGGTATGCAACTGGATCCAGTGCACGCATTCCCACTACGTTGATCCTTCTCAGTGAGAGGCACAGGAAGCTCGACGCAGAGCTCAACGAGGGGCAACAGGAAAAGCTTGCCGACAAGCATCCAGGAAACAGGTTTCTCTGGACTGTGCTATTCCCTACGGGCCGGCCCCAGCCTACACTCCAAGTATGCCAACAGTTTCATAAAATACACATGTCCACTCACTTTTCACACTCTACATAACTATATCAGCTACTACAGCATTTATTCTGAAGAGCTGGAACGGAGAGGAACGAAATACCGTCAAGTGAGACAGCTCATCAGTGGGTTGTCGTGCTAGCGTCAAATTCCGCTGCTGGGTTTGAAGCTTACCTGCAGTATTCCAGTGTCGAAGTTGTTGTATGGGGACGAGTGGTAGAGCCAAAGCCAATGACCGCCCTGTCGGGGTCCCCTGCTTACTCAGCCGGTTGGCTGACACTGAGCAGGCTATTTTGCGATGCGCGGAAATGGAGCGGCGTTCTTGCCATAGGCCGAGATATCTTGGAGTCCGGGCAACAACCAGACGGATATGGAAGGTTGAAGCTTGACTGTCGGATTGTTCTAAATATAAAAAGCTCAACACGCCATCTGCATTGGAACTCCGGATGTCGATGTCCTTTGAACCATTTCATGAGGATGGTACGACGTCATGTGGTGCGTTGCACATCCTCCTGACCGTTCGGAGATAAAGGTCGAACAGGGAACTGACGGGCTATATGTAGGCCACCTATTCGTAAACATCCATCCAACAACTTTTTTCAAGTCGAGGTCCTACTACGTCGTCAGCATGGCCGTAACGGTTGTCGGCGTGATGATTCTAGTATCCGGATATTTGACTTCGTGCGATGCTGACCGAGGAATTCACACTCGCCGTAGACCTTGGAAAGGAAGAATGGAACCGGATAAGCGGGTTTCCTGATCACCTGCGGATCCCTGCAAAGCGACACTCGGTCCAAGCCTCTGCCGTCCCCAACCTAAACTCTGCTGCTGTCGCATCTCAACGATAAAGAGTTCGGGTTTATGTAACACAGTCTTTTGAGTGGAAGGTGCGAAATTCCTGTTTAGAAATGCCTGGCTTTTTTTGTCCCCGAGAGGCCCAGACGCAGGTGTTTCAGATCACGTCCAGCCATGGTGGCTTGTGGGCGCTCCGATGGCTCTCCGGATCTCGGAGAAGTGAGAAGAGACCGTGAATGATGGTCCTCGAACGACGAGGAGGCTGGACTATGTGGCGCGTTCTTTCAAAGCATATGCGTGCACTCTCTCTTGCGAGTTGGTATGATGAAGTGCGTGGAAATTGAACTACATTTCGACCATGGCCTTGACGTTCCATGATGGTTCCAGATTTTACCTGGACCAGCGGATTCTTTCCAATGTCCTAAACCTTACCCTTTCCGAACTCGACACTTTCGGAAACTGAAGTATTGGAGCTGTGAAGGTGACAAACGTTGTATTTGACAGTGCTTTGTATATTCTCCTGACGTCTCGGGAATCACACTTAGACCGACATTTCAAATCCTGTTGCAGCGTAACGGATATAAGGGAGGGGGTGCAGAGGAATGAATTGATTAAAATGGAGAATCCTCTTTTTCCGTCACTCATCGGACATATAGGGTCTCTCTTTAACCTCGCCTTCGGCGTCGGGGGTCTTATTACCAGGCAGCCCAAGGAAGTCGCAAAGGAATCTCTGCTTCTGGAAGGTTTATCCAGCCACGAAAACATCGAAAAATATGGGACGCCAACAAGAATCTTTATCCCGGATTTGTTTGCTAGATGGCAATGGCCTCGTCGAATTAACCCAAACTATGCCATCGTCAAGGAGGAAGCGGATGCGTGGATGAACAATTTCAAAGCCTATAGTCCTAAAGCACAGGAAGTCTCCAATCGTTGCGATTTCAGTAAGCGGCCCCTTACCGTTTCCTGTTGGCATACTTATTCAGCGTCGCAGATCTCCTCGGGTGTTTAGCTTACCCCACGGCGAATAAAGGTAAAGTCCTTCCGGGTATATCATCAGACATTTTGCCTATTAAACACTCGGTCAGATCATCTTAGATCCGCCTGTGATCTCATGCACGTGCTCTTTCTGATCGACGAATACTCGGATAGATCCACACCCTCCGAGGTCCAAGAGCAAAAGGACATCGTCATGGATGCTTTACGGAATCCTCATACGCCACGGCCCAAGGGAGAATGGATCGGAGGGGAAGTGACTCGTCAGTAAGTACAATCATAGAAAGTCATCGTTCGGTGTTTACTCGATAAAATAGGTTTTGGGAAAGGACGATTCAGAATGCGACCGCAATATCGCAAAAGAGGTTCATCCAAAACATGGACGAGTATCTCGAGGAAGTCGTTCAAGAGTCCACCGACAAAAAAGATCGGCGTATCCTTGACGTGAAGAGCTATATCGATGCGCGGCGTCGTACCAGCGCATCAAAAGCCGTGTTTGCTCTGATCGAGCTCGGACTCGACATCCCTGATGATGTGATGTCGCATCCTGCCATGGAAGATATCATGTTGACAGCTAATGACATGGTCTCTTTCACGAATGTGAGTGGCTTTCGTAGGATAATGCTTACTTGTGCGTTGTTGACGTGGTCGCTTTCAAGGATCTGGTGTCCTACAATCTCGAGCAGCACCGCGGAGATGAGCTCCATAACATGATCACGTGCGTCATGAACGAATACCATACAGACGTGAATGGTGCCATGCTGTGGGTCGAAGACTTTATACTCAAAGCCGAGGCGAGGTTCTGTGCCGCCATCGAGGCACTTCCCACTTGGGAAGAGCCATTAAACTCGCAGGTCAAGGCGTACTGCGACGGCTTGGGTTACTGGGTGCGCGCGAATAACGACTGGAGCTTTGAGACCCAAAGGTACTTTGGCAGCAAGGGCCTTGAAATCAAGGAGAGTAGATGGATGTCGCTCTTACCAAAGAAGAAGGTGGTGGAGATTGGTCCTGTGCATGTCGATGGCTCACTACTGTAGTCAACTCCAGCAATTTTGCCAAAGTTGTTTCTTACATTTGAATTGTTTAATACATCGTCCCTGCCATTGCGCGCATCATGGAGTCATCGCGTCGAGGTTAACGTCGTCTAGTGCGACGCGTCGAGCGGTGGCACGGGTGCGGCGATACCGTCATTGTCGTTTCACACATCGTATACGTCGAATAGTGAGGAGGTAGTGGTGTGGTGGTGCCACTTACGTAGCGTTGACGGTTATTGCCGTTGTGTGCGTTGTGCGCATGAAGTCGCACTGACGAGTCGAGTGGTGGCTCGGCGGACGGGTGCACAGTGCGTCAATTGGGCCATCGACAACCGTGTCGTCATTGGGAATTCGTATCTTGCCGGTCTCGCAGTCCATACCCCGCGAGTGCTCTCTGTTTGCGTGTTTCACTCTCAACTCTCTGTCGTTTCCGCGCCATTCCGGACTAGAATTCGGGGGGGCTACTCCGAGTATCCGAGTCCTTGAACATGGCGAGTTTTCCCACGCCCCACGGAGGTTGATGATACATGGTTCAAAATGCACTTTCTCACCTTCCATGCATTCATGTAGTCTGGTGACCAGCCCGCTATGAGGTTGCCGGGGCGGGGCAAACCGTCGATAGACGGTCTGGTAAATTTCGTTCGCGTCAATTGGGCTGCGCGGATTCCCACGTACACGTAAGCATTTGGGCAATAAAAGTGACGGTTTATTGGATTTTTTGAAAAATACCTGCGTTATGTAATATCGTAACCCTAACGGCGACAGATCAGATAACTGTCCGTCTTCGCTTTTGTTTCGACTGTCATGAGCCCCACCGTGTCGTCCTCTGACCTTCTGAATGAGACGTGTTCGTGTTTTACACACCGTATGTCTGTGGATGAGCGCATCCAACGAGCTCTGGACATCCTCCAACACGGTCGATTATCTCTACTGAAGGCTCTCATGGTGATCTTGGATCCGTCAAAGGATGTTTTCTCTGGGCCTCGAGAGCGGGTCTACGCACGTACAAAGGGCGAACCTAATGGAAAGCTTGGAAAGCTACTGGACACACTCTACAAGGACGAACGCGGCCGCTCCCAAATACAAGCCTGGATGGATCCGCATGCGACCGCGCGATTGACTCAAAAGATATCGGACGAGATGGATGAAATCAAGAATATCTTACGCATGAAGGTCGCTGATATCACACCGGACTTTTTGGCCAACTGGGACATTGCCTCGACTATAGGCAGTGCGATCGTGGAAAGC
>JBBPLG010000818.1:0-13145 GCA_038089695.1 Xanthoconium separans | reverse complement strand
TTTCTCCCACTCAGTAGACTAGTTTCTAGTTCTTTCTGTTTATCCTGGTAGTAGAGTTGTCCTAGTACCAGATCATAGTCAGATTGGGCCCGGAGGAGTGTTGCATTAGGATTAGTCTTCTATAGTTCGAGTGCATTAACTCCTGACTAACGACAACTGGAGCCCACCGCGAGGGGTTGGCTTTATCTTTTATACCGTTGTACTAACAGTAACCACTACTCACGCTCTCAGAGCATTTCACTAGGCATACAGGCACACATAAACCATGACCAACAATCCCTATCAATATCTACCTGGTCCACGCAGCCGTGACGCCCCAGAGAAGTTTAGAGGCAGCTACCATAAAATCCGTAGCTTCCTTAAACATTATGAGCGTCTCCTCCATCAGTGCAATGTCACCAATGAGGCTGACAAATGCAAGAATATCACCCTTTACTGCAGCTCTGCAGTCAACAAGCTTATCACTGTACTGCCCGAGTACAAAGATGATGATTGGGCTGGCCTGAAAGCCCAACTCCTACACTACTATGATGCTGACCGAGAGGACGCTCACTACAACTTGAGTGACCTTCAGCACTTTGCAAAGAAGCACTCTAGGCAAACCATTGACAGCCTGTCCACATGGAAGCAATACGTGCGCAAGTACACAGTTATTGCTCAATGGTTGAAAGCCGAAAGTATTATCACTGACAATGAGTATCAAACCTACTTTTGGATTGGACTCCCACGTAACATGAAAGATAAGGTGGAGACACACCTCCTAGCTGGAAACTCCAAAAAGGACATTTCCAAACCCTTTACTATCGCAGAAATCACAGCAGTAATGGAAACGTTACTACATCGCCAGCGCTTTGACGCTAAGCGCCTCAGTAAGAATACAAGGAATAAGGAGGAAGACTCTGGGTCAGATAGTAGTGACCTAGACTCAGACTCCCATGGTGGTTCTGAAGAAGACTCCGACCCAGACTCAGCTGATGAAAAACCTTCACACATGAGAAGGGAGGAACATCACAGTCATCGCCTTGCAGTGAAGAAAGCTCCTACACCTAATAAGGATTCCTCTCACTCTCCTGACTCCGAGGATGACATTGACAGGCTGATTGAGAGGCTCAACAAGCTCCACGTCTCATCAATGGGCTATGCAAAAGCCTACGTACGAGCTGTTGGATGTAACCCAATAATTGCGGAGATTTATGAGAAGCCACGCAAGATGGGTAGCCGTAATACCCCTGAATACCAGGACCATACCCCTACAAGGGAAAGAGATTGGCCTACCATCAAGGCAAAACACCTGATGCCATCTGATAACCGCCCTATTACGTACGATCAATGCAAGGGATGTAGATCCACCAAACATCGGACTAAGGAGTGTCCCGATGTTGCGAGCTTGATTGACAGGGGCAAACTAACTCACAACTTTGAAGGAAGGTTATGTCTACCTGGCTCTAACTATGCATTGCGTAGACCCCCACACCAAACACTAGTGGAGGCCTATGAGCACCACACACACTTGTATGAAACAGAACCGCGGGATGTTCGACATTCAAATCTAGCTACGGTACATGCCTACCGGCCCCAACGAGGCACCAGCTACTACCTAGTCCCAGAAACGCATGATCGAGACCCTACCGATCATGGGTACGCCGACGACGACTACGCTACACCCGCTGAGAACCAGGACGAGACTGTATACGCCTATGCAGCGGAGCGTGAGCATCGGCAAACATACGCAGCTGAACGACCTACCAAGGAAACCCGCAGCGCACCCCGCCGCCAGGTAATGGACGGGGTATACATGCCGGGAAAGCGAGAGCGACGAGACACTGGTGAACAGAACCGATTAGTGAAACAATCATCCCGAAATGAGGTAGTACTCACCGAGAAAGCACCACCCCGACCTACTGAATCAGCCCCGAACGAACGAGCTGAACCCGCTCGGGCTCAGCGCACAGAGAATAAGCGTCAGCCTGAAAACACACCAAATAATGAGCAGCAACACGGGCAGCGTCAGTACTCACCAAAACAGCAAATGACCCCTCCCCATGCAAAGGGAAGGCCCACTGACCATCGTCCAGTTGAACGAGCCGCCCCTGGGACAGCGCATCAGCGCAGGGACCAGGACGGCGATGTGGAGATGGCGGACGAGAGCAGGGAAGGGAGGACTGACCGAATAGGAAATGGCACAGCCAAGGAGACCCGTTATTCGAACCCCGCTCCAGGAACAGGTGGCCCGGGAAAGACCGAGGGCGCAAAACCCTGGAATACGAGGCGGTCCGAATTAGCTGTGAATAGCAATATTCGAGACGTGCTTACCAAGCTCCTGCGAACGCCGATAAGCCTGACCGCAGGCGAGGTACTAGGCAACTCGAAGGAGTTGAGTGCCCTACTAGCTGACCAACTTCGGCCGAAAACGGTAAGTGTAAGCAACTTACCTAATGCGGCTGCACACCATGTGTCAGCAAAGCCGCTCGAAATGACATCACCGGGTGAACCACTATTACGGATCGATGTCCAAATCGGGAGTAATAAGTGCGCAGCCACAGCTGTCATCGATTCGGGTAGTGAGGTAAATCTAATTCGTCGAGATCTCTGGAATCAACTAAGTAGTGTACCTACTGACATGAGCGCTGCAATAAAAATGCATGACGCCAGCGGTGGTGAGAGTACGCTACGGGGATTCCTACCGAACCTAGAGATAGTTGTTGGGTCACTAACTACCTTTGCCGATTGCTGGATATCGGACTCATGCCCACCAGCCATCCTCCTAGGGCGAGGATGGCAACGCCGAAATCTCGCATCCATAGACGAACGCAAGGAGGGCACGTTCCTACGTTTCTCTAACATTAATAACAGCAAAAATGAAGAATGTATTATGGAAACTCCGCTTATCTACAAGGGAATTTCCAAATCGGGAAATTCGTTAAGCGGTGTCAATATACGCCGAACCCTCGGTACCGCCGTGCACTATGCACATACAACGCCTCCACCAAACCCTGAAATACAGAGTGAGGAGATCCCGAGTGATTCCTCGAGCGTGAACGCCACCAGCAGTGCCATGACCGAGCTCGAATCCGAGTATAAATACCCGGTAATCGACTTCAATGACTGGCCGGACGAATTCAAGATGCTATCTATCACTCCTACACCCTACGCCAAGGGGTTTCAACCCGATCCCACTCTCCAGCTTACGCCGACTCCAGCCGACTTCATTTTCTCCAACGCGCGCATCAAATCCCCCAGAAACGCGCTGAACTACCCAGACGGCAATTTCTCTGCCGATTATCTAATCCTTAACTCCGCTCAGCTGTCAAATCTCCGTGACAGCATCCAGCACGTGTACGACAATTACACGCTCGCCTATTTCGTCCCCGCCGCATTGCCACCGGCGGATAGCCGAGCTGTCAAACGCATTACCTTCCCCACTTCCCCCCTTCCTGACGATGGAAGGGACATCCATTCCCCTCAGCTCTTCGCTGTCTACGAGCGCCGACGACGTCACCCCCTCCGAGATGTAGGCTTTACCGAGCCTTTCATCGCTCAATACATCCCCGCCTACGAGGCTCGCATCATCGACCTCGTAGAACAGGCCGGCACCCGCCTACTTGCACCGCCGCCTACGCCCGCCGTCAAGCGCAAGATGAGCCCCGACCGCTACTCGCCCACTCCGCTCCCCAAGGCCGATGAAGACCAGCCAGCAGCCAAGAAGCTGCATATTATCGGGGACCCGCGGGTAGCCGGTACGCTCATCATCGGCGAAGTTGCTGATCCCACACAGACACCACCCTCGGCCTCGGCGAACGCAAATAGCGTCCCGATCGGGCCCACTGTCAAGAAACCGCAGTTCGCGGTACTGTGCCTCCCATCGCCGATGTCACCCAGTACACCGTCGTCACCATCGCCAACTCCGTCGGTCAGCGGCGACTCCATCGGCACACACGACACGCTGTCGGATTACGCCGACACCGACTCCAATTCCAGTGTCTCCAATGACGACGCTGGATCGGAGTACGTCTCCGATTACCCCTCCCCCGCCGCCGAGTTCATTGCGCCCGACGTCATGGAGAAACTTCGCCAGCACCCACCCAAGGTACACCACGACTACTACAGGGACCCGCTCTTCAACCCCGTCAAGCCGCGCATGTACACAGCGCCTCGCCTCAAGAGTATCCCATTCGAGGGAGGGATATTCGACGGGACCGACTGCTACTGGCCCCCCCTCGAGTCCAACGACCCCTTCTTCGCCCCGGGCGAATTCAACAGCGAATGGACTCCCCCGCCTTTCACTGGGACATACGAGTCCCAGTACACCGTCACCGCCCGCCTCTCGGTAGAACGGGCCATCAAACACATGCGCGACCACCAAATGCAGGTCAGCGGAGCCGATGGGACCAGCGTCGCCGACCTTATCACCCGATTCCCGCCCAGCATCTATTACGGGCACCTGCGCTCGTACGACCTACACATCTACAGGTCGAGCCTCAAGCCGGAGTCGCAAATCCCCGCCCTCAAAAGCTTACGAGAAGACATGAAGACATGCCTTCAAAACGTCCACGGCGCACTCATGCCCGCTCAGTCGGCCGAGTGCCAGCAAGAATATATTGCCGTGTACGCATACGACGGTAGTAACATCACCCCGGTAAAAGTACGCCGGGGTGAATTCCTTCAACAGACGGCCCCCGCGGCCAACCCGCTACTGACGCTCAATGAGAGCACGTTCTTACGCTACGCCGCCAGCATCTTCCAATTCTACGGGAAGATCCGCTTAGCTGCCAAGATCGACCAGCTCCTGCAGCTCACCTTACCCGACGAAGACTTCGTCGCTACGCTCCTGATCGGGAACTACCTCGACGACCTCAGCGGCACCATCAAGTCGAACCACCAGGACAGCGGTCTAGTGCCCATGCACTGCCGCGATGCGCGCCACCTGCGCGCGAAGCAATCCCGCTTCTATGAGATGTACGGAGGCGGCGAGCTGGTACCGCCCCCGCACAATCCTCTTCCCCTCTATTCTTCCCTCGTTGACTAGTTTGATTACAGACTCCTTGTTACGCGATGTTTTTTGATACGGTATATGTCCTTTCTCTTTTGTACTTGTTCTGACCCCCGATATGTACTATCACCGGCGCCGGCGTTATGCCCACCGCCCCGACCCGTTATCGCAGAAAAACGCCCCTCCCCTTAGACGGGAGGGGCAACAAAACTACATTTCTTTCTTCTGTTCCCCCTGTACTACTAATCCGAATCATGTATGTACTGTACGCTAGCGATGTCGACCGAGCCCACTGTACCCGAGAGTAGTCCGAGTAGTAGGTCACTAGGAAAATGAATCCAAGTTGTACCTACAAACCCGCGCGAGCTCGGAGTCCTAGTAATACTAAATAACCAACAGGGGCACAGGTACTAACTAGCACGAAGTACAGACTATGGGCGTGCATCACGCACAACTACATTTCTACGACCCCCATCACAGCCACACCCACAACTCCGTGATCACGTCACCCTGTCACATTAATTAGCCGGTGACAGCTGTCAGCTGTCAACTCATTCAGGCTATGCAACAAGCCCCATGACTCCCTCAAAATAGCTACACGGCCTGTAATGACCGGTGCACAAAATATAATAGTACTTGTCCCTACCATAAGTACTACTGTGGACAACACATGTATTGAAAGACCTTAGGTACAAGTACGTATTGGCAATACGTACATGTACATAAAAATTTGATATGTGCCAATACGCCGCCCACATTCGTAATGTCTGGACCGCTTCTACGCGAAGGGTCCACCGCATACTTAAACCACAACGTACCCATCGCCACCTGGTGGGGAGCAAGTATTCACCCCCACCCCCCCCCAGGCTGGAATGTACGTTGTCACTGCAGACTCTCCCCTTCGCTAACTACATTCTGGAACACTGCTAGGTGAGCTGGATCGACTGGTGACTAGGGAACACTGGTCGGTACTATTGCTGGGTCAAGGGAAGACCAGCAAGAATCCAGTATCACCGTAAGCACACGCTTTAACTCCTCATCATGCCTGTACTCCTACTATCGTTCATCCAGCCGTCGGAGGTTGCTCATCACCCCCGAACCTGGGACACGGGAACTTCGCCCCCCCCTACTATCACGGCTATGAATCTACCCGCGGTGCAGCAGATGGAGAGGGTCCCATGTGCACCCCAGGAGTATACCCTGCATAACTTATTCATATCTATGCCTGTACTTGGTACGACTAAGAGATTTGGTTGGGAGTACCAAGGGCGAGTTAAGATCCTGACAAAACCTATCGCCGTATTGAAGAAGACCCACTACACATTTATCCGTTCCCTGCGCACACCACAGCACCCTAATCGCTACTGATCAACACCCCCTTACAAGACACTGTAAGGACCCAAACAACCTCCCAAACACATTGTAGCTAGACTCCTAACTGGCATTCGGCATTATATGCATGACGTAAGTCCTGAACCACACACATCGCTGGCACAAAGGCAAGAACCATAAGACACCACAACCAATTGGCTGTCAGTAATCCCCAGTATTACATGACCTAAGACCAATCTACTATTGACACAAAATCCCGGCAGTTGGCACCTTAATTGATGCATGACATAAGGCCAGGAACACATCGCATACTGCTACGGCAGCCAATGGAACTGTTATTGAAGGACCCCAAGCCCTTATAGCAGGAGGACCCACATGGTGTAAGTCCAGCAACAGCAGCACTATAGCCCTGAACTCTACCCGTTAGCCTAGATTGCAGTGGCAATACTAGCCGTTAGCGTAGACCTTTCTTGGCCCCCTACTACCACCCATTGAGTTGGCAGCGTGTGGTCCTGTAAGTCTGACCCTCATTAGGAACGCAATAAGAGGCTGCACACGTATAAGCCCAACATCACAACCATAACAGAATATTTTGACAAGCAGTGACACTCTGTAAGACTACTCTACATTTAGACTAGCAGCCGCAGTGCACCTGTCATAAACAGTCACACTGTTTCACCAGTTCCTAGACTTTCTGCACCGTGCATATCTAGGGCTCATATCACCATCAGTACAACACTTCTTGACTTCCTGCAAAGCATATCAAGAGACACCACACTGCCATCAATACTCCCTGTATAATGGCACCATATCACCTCAACCCTGAAACAATTGGGCAACTTACTAAGTCCCCTGAACATTCTGTATTTTCATCACGCCAAGTGTACGGAGCCTACAAACGTGTAGCCGTACGATCCAAACCAATATCCCAACCAATACCATTGGAATTCAAAGTAACCAGGACCATTCCCTATGATCCTCTACTAACTCTGATACCTCCAAACATTCACTTTGGCACTACTGCCCCAACCCGCAAGTTTACCCATGAGCGCATTAACAAGCTACTGGATGACATGCAAAATGAAGGCTTTCTGTGGCCTGAGGAACAGCAGCTCTTCATATATATACTTGTCAAAAATGAAGCAGCCATAGCCTATGAGGATGAAGATAGAGGAACTTTAAAAGAGACCTACTTCAGCCCCTACAAAATCCCTCACGTTCCCCATGAGCCCTGGCAAGAAAGGAACATCCCTATTCCACCTGGTCTAAGGGACAAAGTTGTTGACCTGCTCCGACTTAAAATCAAAGCTGGAGTGTACGAACCATGTCAATCACCCTATCGCTCCAAATGGTTTTGCACTTGGAATGAAGCAAAGCAAAAACTCCGCATCGTACATGACCTGCAACCTCTCAATAGAGTTAGTATCAAGGAATCCTCAATCCCTCCAAACCTAGATCAGTTTGTAGACCAGTATCTAGGAGGGAAGTGTTTCACAGTACTTGATTTGTACTGGGGATTTGATGCACGAAAAATGGATGAGGCTAGTCGTGATATGACTGCATTCTATACCCCCTTGGGACTGCTGCGAATAACCTCACTCCCTACTGGATTCACAAATTCACCCTCTGAATTCCAGGAGTGCATGGTATTTATCTTTCAGGATGAAATTGCTGACCAAGTAATGAATGTATTCATTGATGATGCACCAATTCGTGGACCATCCACCACTTATCCCGATGTCAATGGCAACCCAGAAGTTATGCCCTCAAGACCTGGAATTAGACGATATATCTGGGAACATGCTGTAGACCTTAACCGTATAATGCACCGCTTGGCAGAAGCAGGAGGCACCTTCTCTGGAAAGAAACTCCAGATCTGCAAACCTAAGGTACAGATCCTTGGTCAGATGATTGGAGTGGATGGCCGAGAACCTGATGAGGGCCGAGTGAAGGCTATAGTAGACTGGCCAATCCCAAGAAATGTCAAGGAGGCCAGACAATTTATGGGTCTATGTGGTACTGTCCGCATATGGATCCCAGATTACTCCCGCATCGCTTCTAGTATAACATCAACCTGGAGAAAGGATCATGAATTTGTGTGGAGTGAAGAGTGCCAAGAGTCATTTGAAACCCTCAAAGCACTTGTGACTTCAGCTCCCGCCCTTCTACCCATTGACTACAAATGTGGTAGACCCATCATACTCTCTGTAGACTCTAGTTATATGGGAGTGGGAATCATACTCTCCCAGCTAGATGAGCAAGGGAAGAAGAGGCCATCTAGATATGGGTCTCTACCATTCTCTTCTACAGAAGCCAACTACTCCCAACCTAAGTTGGAGTTATATGGACTTTTCCGTGCTATGCAGCATTTTCGCCTCTACCTTGTCGGAGCACAGAACCTCCAAGTCGAGGTGGATGCCAAATACATCAGAGGAATGCTAACACGCCCTGAGATGCAGCCTAGTGCTGTTATTAACAGATGGATTCAAGGAATCCTACTATATGACTTTGAACTAGTGCATGTGCCTGCCACTAAGTTCAAAGGACCTGATGCGTTATCTAGGATACCAGTAGATCAATCATTGGTCCCAGACTATGATGATAGCTGGCTAGATGAAATAGCCCTATATACAACTCAGCAAACCACCAACATACCAAAATAACACACACCGACATCACTATTCCCATACCCACAATGACAACAAGGGTAGTCAACCAGGAACTCACCTTAACTGAGATCTATGACTATCTCACCAATCCCACCCCAACTCCTATGACCCCTGAGTTCCTTAAACGGCTGGATAAGTACTTCGCCAAGGCTGGCAAACTATTCAGAAGAACCAAGGAAGGAAACCCCTTGCTGGTCATACTGGAAAAAGATAAACGACTTGACCTTATGACCCAAGCCCATGAATCCCTAGGCCACCATGGTGGAAGGGCAACTTGGGAGAACCTGAGGCACAAATTCTATTGGCCCACCATGCACAAGGATGTAATTCGACATGTAAAATCCTGCCATGAGTGCCAAATTAGGAGCACTAAGAAGGTACACATGCCTGTTACTATATCCCCACCAGCAACTGTGTTCACAAAAGTTCACATTGATGTGATGCACATGCCAAATGCTGGGGGATACCAGTACATTGTCATGGCGCGAGATGACCTCACCAAATATGCAGAAGGTCGTGCTCTACGAAAGGCCACAGCCCAGGCTATTGCAAAATTTGTACATGAAGACCTGATCCTCAGGCATGGATATATAGGACAAATTGTCACAGACAATGGCCCTGAGTTTTTGGGAGCCTTCAGCAAGCTCCTAAGGCAGTATGACATACCACAGATATTCATATCCCCCTACAATTCCCAAGCAAATGGAGTTGTAGAACAAGGGCACTTTGCAATAAGAGAAGCTTTAGTAAAGGCCTGCAATGGCAACATTTCAGCATGGCCTAGTAAGCTTAGAGCTGTTCTATTTGCAGACAACATCACTGTACGAAGATCCACAGGATACTCAGCCTACTACCTATTGTATGGAGTAGAGCCAGTCCTGCCCTTTGACCTATTAGAGTCTACATTCCTAGTGCAGGGGTTACATGACAAACTCCCTCAAAAGGAGCTACTTGCACTACGGTTACAGCAACTTGAACGGCGAGAAGAAGATCTGGCTAATGCTATGAATACACTAGAAAAGGCTAGGCTAAGATCCAAAGAACAATTTGAAAGGAGGTTTGGAACCCGCCTAGTCAAAGGATCATATCCCCCAGGCACTCTAGTGCTTATAAGAAACTCCATGGTAGAAAAGGAACTGAACCGCAAGACTAAACCCCGATACTTAGGCCCATACAAAGTTATACGACAGACTCAAGGAACAAGCTACATTTTAGCAGAGCTCACTGGAGCTGTGCTTGCCAGACCTGTAGCAGCATTTCGTGTTATCCCATACATAGACAGGAAAGCACTTGAGGCCTTGGCAAGCCCTGCTGCGGAAGATAATATCTCCGAAATTGAGCCCAGTGATGACCCTGCCAGACATGAGCGCAACCTCGGTAAACTATCCCCAAGAGTACACACTCCCACCCTTTACAGTAACTCAGACACCGAATCAGACCCTGAGTAACAGAATTGGCACAGCCAGGGAGCAGTGGGAACACTATTTTGAGGAGGAACACACCAAACTCCAGAACACATCTCGCGAAGTTACCTATCGTTGGATAGCACACCTGTGCATCCAGCATCCTATAAGGGTACTACAGCCTACTAAGGGTAGCCTACCCCTCCATACTAGTAGCCCACACACTATACAAATCACCAGAGAAAATACAGAAGAGACCATTGTAATCCCTTCAAAGACTACGTGCGAGCATTGCTCTAAAATCTATAAAGAAATAGAGAGGCTCTCCAGTGAACAGACACAGCTGACTGCCTACCAAACAGAAATATATAAGGCCTTAGAGGCTATATCACACATCCTACTACCCTCAGTGGAACCCCAAGCCAATGACCCAGACTGGTTCACAGAATACATCCACACCAACAATGACCGAGAACCAGAGACCCCCTCAATCTCCCACCATGCCAGCAACCCAAGTGGAAACCCAATCAGAGGCAATGGAGAGCTCACCATCACTGGCAGCCCCACAAGCATTACCCCAATCGAGTTCACCGGAACCCCAATCGCAACCTCAAACAGGACCACCTCCATACCCTGGGAATGCACCGGGAGCAATTCGCCCCTTACAGGAGCTAATTCAGGATCGCAATTTCCTATTAGACTACCTTCGCCTCCATTGCGACCGAGAGCATCCACTGTATGGGTACAACAACCGAGTATTTTTCCTCGGACTAGTGTGGAAGTATCAGGCAGAACGATTTATTCTGGGTGAATGCCGCACTTGCTTTATACTTTACCGCATTATCAAGACCATAGGGCAGCAAGTTTCAAGGTACCCACCATTCTAGGTATAAGCCCGAAACTTCGGCACCACCTAAGCAGACCCTTACCACGTAACACCACTACACCTACTTACGTACAGCTCATTGAATACGAATGCCTCCCATTAATAACCACCCCACCCCATTTCTCTTTTCCTTACTCTTACCCCACTCACAGCTTGTAAGTGAGCTCCAAGAGCTGCCCACATCACTAACAGCATGGGCAGAAGTTATGGAGCTCAACAATCTTTGCTTTGATTGGCAGGAACAATTTGGCCTGCCGATCCTCATCCGATCAGCTTTTAACTCCCCTTCTCACGGTTACGCCCGTGGGTATCAAAACTCACATCGACCACACACCGGTGCCCGAGTCGCACTCTACCAGCCGGGCCACCGAGCGCCAATCCTCATTGGAAGACTCAAGCACATTGTCCACCAGTGGGAGGACAGTGTTGACGTTGAAATCCGTCCCCTGCCTCTTCACCCTGCCACCCTACGAGAACCCTATTTACTGCGCATACCCAGTACTTGGTACGAGTTTACCCCCACTGAGGTTTGCCAACGCCGCCTCCTCCTCTTCATTCAGAAACCCCCTAGCCGATTCCAGCAGTACATTGATCCTACCCCTTTTATCTTCACCTGTCACACACCCGCCCCTGTACCCTTTACGTACACCCACCCTTCGCCTACCTACATTAACATTCCCACATCCCCCTCCTTGATAGAAAAGCGCAAGGAGCTTGGTGAGGAAAAGTAGCCATATCGGCACTACTAGGACAGGTGAATTACAGAACCCCCATATACGTGTACACTACCAGCCTACAATTTGCAATCCCGCTATGGTACAACAGTGCTTTGTTGAGCCAAGTGTTGACGAGTTACAGCACATGGTGCAGCTGATGCAAGCGTTGCTCGACTTTCTCTATGAGGAGTTAGTACGACACTGCCGAGAATCAGAGCCTGGACTCATGTTGCCCCTATACCATGTACGGGTAACAGCCTGCCTTACTGGAAGCCACGCTGGCGAACCACATCTCCACTGGTACTGCCAATATTGCCGCAGGATCTATAATGAGGCCAGAATCTTTAATGCTCAAATAACTGGCATTAGGGTGCAGATCCATCATGCTGATCCCGCTGCACACCCAAATACTCCTGTCAGCCGGGAAATGATAGATCCACTCAGCCCCCCTTTTCCCCAGCTCACTCGTCAGGCTTTGTTAGATGTATTAGAAGCCCTCACAGCTCTCCGACTTGCAGAAGATACCAACAACACCACTAATACTGCTGATCCACCTATTGGTGTGAATCAAGAGGAAGGCGAACTCAACCCTTAAGAATACCACCCCATTCTAACCAGTCATGATGGTTATGCATCAATATGACCAAGTGACTGTCGAGGACACAATTGACCTTGAACAATTCTTCCAGAACCAGATTGAACATTTGCGTGACCAACTATATGGCCACTGTCTAGCCTCTGCTATTATAAATGTACATTATCATGCTACCGTCTCCATATGTATTACCCCTCCACACCGAGGCCAAGTACTTATCCGTTGGGAATGTCAGTATTGCCGACGAATGTACATGGTGGCTAAGTACTTCAATACCCAAATAAATGATCTCAGGCACCGACGACAGCAGATGGATCCCGAGGCCCATCCAGCAGCACCAATGGCCAGTGAGATGGCTTCACCATTCAGGACACCCTTCCCCCCCATCAGTGAACACAATCTGGAAGAGGTAATCCAGGCCCTGGTCACCAGTGAGCCTATAGTGGCCAATGGTGCACCCAACTCCACATCCAATTCTCCCAGCCCCCACGGGCAGGAGAGCTAGACTACTCATAATGCTGTAACAATCGGGGACGATTGTATTCCGTTCCCTG
>JBBPLG010000817.1:0-13189 GCA_038089695.1 Xanthoconium separans | reverse complement strand
CTTTCTCTTTCCTTGTCCTCCACCTCCCATATCATAGACACGATCCCGATGCCACCGTCCATTGGAACGCGTCAACACGTCGTGCTCACTTGGTCACGTGCTGCTCAGACGAAAAAAGAACTTATGCCGAAAAACAAACGTGCGTGACGGACAATACATTAGCGTGACGGACAATGCGTTAGCGTGACGGACAATATGTTAGCGTGACGGACAATAGGCTGCGTGACGGACAATACACTAGCGTGACGGACTAGTATATACTACCGTCAGCGATTACCTTGGTTACACATCGGTTCTTTCTCTGGTTATGATTTCACCTGAAATGCAAGGCAAAGCAATCGATTGAGGTATAGATGCTCAGCATAGCAAATTTTCTTGGGTTATGTAAAGATACATTGAAATTTCCACCATTTTGTCCAAAGACTACTGTATATTGGTATATTGGAACTGTTTGTCTTGAATCGCAAAACCGTCGATTTTCAGGGAAAAGAGGTAAGTAAGTATTGACACCACGTTCTCGGTTTCTCAGTATTCCCCTGAATGGGTCCCTTCATGGAAAACATCGAAGAAAAGCTGGCCCGATTGTGAGGATGGAAAGAGGCTTGAAGTACGTCAAAGTTCACCCAAACTGCGAACTTATGAACGGCTTTCCCCCTCCACCACGTGTCCTTTCCGTTCGACTCGTTCGACGTCATTCCTGCACAGTCGACGAAGGTGTCATTTCGAATCTCTTACCCCCGTCCTCCTGGGGCATTGCAATTCGCCATGGTCTAGGTGTACCACGTTGGCCCTGACCACCCAGTCATGAAGGCCAAACTGGAGGAAATGAACCACTTCCTTGCCGAGCTTGTCGCGGCCATTGACGAGGATACCCTACTGGTCTTACTAGCAGACCATAGAATAGATCGTACTAGCAACCATAGCGGAGACAGCGTTCTAGTGTTTGCGGTATGGATCTACAACAAGGGTGCAGCATTATCCTGCGTGTCAGCACCGCTACCGGAGTGCCTCGTCCCCACCATCGTATTCCCGGGAGAGACTGTTCTTCATTGATCCATTCAACAGCCTGACCTTGTACCCACAATATCGCTCCTCCTCGACCTCCCCATTCCGTTTAACAACCTTGAAAGTATCATCCTGGATATTTTCAATCGCGGAACGAACAAACCAACGGTCTAAGAGCCCTCGAACTCGGCGCGAATCAAATCAGCAAGTATCTGGGCGCTTCCCGTGCGAGTCGGTCTGGCGGCGAACTTGATGGATTTCGGACTCGACTTTCAGAGAGTTGGGTGGCCACTTCGTCTCAAGACTCCCTCGTCGCTCTCTGGGACTTCACTTGTCTCTCGTTATTCGCGTGTCGAACTCTTTGATTCAGTCTACCACTGATTGGCGTTGGCCTCACTATCATGACCCTCGGGGTTGTCGCTATATATTGCGAATGCTGTTTCCTTGGCGAGGACGCCAAACATTCGGAGGAACTGTTATAGAGGCGTTATCTGGTACCACCTGTCGCGTTCGTTTGTCCTCTCGTTATCAGGCATATTCTATGCATTTCGAAATCAGAAAAAGGCATGGCAGGAATGTTCTTCCCCTGGATGCTTACGTCTGCCCTGCTTGCCAAACAGGCTTTGGGATTTGGGAATGGGTTCACTCAACGCAGTTTTTCGGAGACGATGTAAATTCCCTGTTCCGCCTGATATAGACAATGCTACCCAGACTATGTTTTGAAGCGATAGCGTTCTGTGGAACCACGTTGTGGTGGACAACACCTGTCTGTCTCGAGGGTCAACGCTGAGGATGACCTCTTGGACAGCCAAACATCTGCACAACGACAGGCACAACAGACGAAAGTAACCGTTCTTGGATTTTCCAATGCATTCGGGTCGCCATACCTTGTATTCCGGACGATCTTTCTGGGTGTTGCCTGGCTTTGCATACGACTTACCGGACAGGCGGTTTTGGGTCTCGCGACCATAGCTCTCCTGACACATCTCAAGATTGTCGACAGCGTTCGGGACGTCCAAGGGCTCGGTAATGCATTTGCATCTGGCAAACTAACGACGGTATTGAACCTCGACGCACTCAAGTGAGAGCTCTCGTTCTCGCTTCACTCCAATGGAAGGCGGGCTTCATCTTCACGCCCACGGTTTCTTTTCCTCATGTCGCACATCACCAACACATTGTGGTCCTCATTTCTTGATGGGCCTAGCATTGCTCTCTGATGACCTTTCATGACGAACGAGTGTGTGATTGAACGACACCGTCGTCGACAAGGAAAACAGCGCGACGTGCCCAATGGTCGCCGCGTTCCATGCAAGCGTTGCATTGTCTAACAGGGTGGCCGGTTGACAAGGGTCCAGGGATCACCATCAGGTTCGAAACGATAGGTGCTTTATGGGACACCATGTCGACCGAACTCCCCCCGGACTTTAGACTATTAAGGATATAGGTGGCGAGTCGAGGCTCCATGCTAAGAAGGATATAAAGGGACCATGAATCAGAGACAATTCTCTCCACAAAGGCTCCCTGTCGAGGTTTGTCAAATTTTGTCGAAGGAACAACTGAGATCACTAACCAGTGGGCCTGTCGCACCCATCTAGTACTGATACTCGATTGAAACAAAGCCAAGCTGTGGTCCACGTCAGGTTTCATCACCCAAGAAATTTTTCGGAAACTTTGATGCCTAGGTCGGGATAGTCGAACTCGGGAATTTTGTTTGCACTCGTCGATCAAGGTGAACCACACGCCTTCGAGGGTAAGGACGCAGAGAGGGGAGAAGCTGATTAGCGAACGCTTCGACATCGACATCGACCTACACCAATCCAGGAATGGGACCGTCGTTAGTGTATCTGTTTGAGCTAGTATGGAGAAGGTTCTTGTCGAGGACCACGGCGAGCGGGACAACGGACTGTTCCATAACCATATCTAGTCGACATGAGTGGTTAGAGTGTGCTCAAGGGATCAGGAGGCGGTTCACTTGTTTATGAACGTAATGAAATGAATCTCGGCGATGGCTTTGATGTTGGTTGGGTGGGGTGAAGGCGTGCCGCTCGCCAGCTCGGTGATGACTCAGCGCTCACGTTCCAGTTTATAAGTCTAACTTTTTCACACGGATGACCCTTTCCCGTTCCATCACCACCAACATGTACATGTACCAGTAGAATGTAGTAATAACTTTGAGCAAAACTTTCTGAGAAATCTACTTGTCGACGTCGGAAACAGCTGTCGTTCATGTATAATAATACGCGTCGATACTGTATGCATGGAAGGTGAATTTCATGCGGACATGGCACGCGTCGTGCATCTGAAGCACCAAGGCAAAGGCACGTCTAAGTTTGTCAGTCTACATTTCCTGATTACGCAGTTCAGTTCCAGGTTCCGCCGCAAGTCAGTTGCTGAATGGGTGCCACTTAAGTGTCGCAAATGCCCAACTTCACGCGATTGCAAGTGACCTTTTGCCTGTCCCATCGATTGACTGACCTGCTTCTAGGGCCACCCCTGCTGACACTGCCACTTCTGCGTGCTTTCGAGGGTCACATTACCTGCACGCACCCAGCGTGGAGGGTAGGCCGGCAGTATTTCGAAGTGGATGTCAACACGACTGTGGAGAGCGACTTGGACATGCGAGAATACCTCCGCCTCCAGTTGACGAGCTCTTCCCGTTTGGCTTTCTTTGCAATCGTGCTGACCCACTTGCACACGTCAAGGACCTCAGTGTGTGGACCGCCGGGTCGTTAGGAACCTCACCCTTGTTGTCTATTGCTGGCTCACGAGATCAATTCCGCGGCCCGCTGCTTTCTGCTACACCCCATTTAGATGAACCGCCGTTTGACAAATAGTTTTTTGGTGTCAGGTCTACTACTACAAGACAAACTATCGTAACTAGTGTGACGGACTAGTATACCAATGACGGATGTATTGTGACGGGTGGCTTAATTAGACTGGACGAGTGAAATGAAATCCGTTGCAACTTATTAAATAGGGATGATACAAAAGGTATTGATGTTTGAAAGTACCACTACTTCCTAAAAGATTGTAATACATCGTAAAGGTCCACCTCCTCTCCCCTATCAAATATATCCTGGATATCGTTGAGGAACTTGAGGTATGCGGGGTACCCATCAAGATCAAAATGAGCGAGAACTTTGTTGGTGATCTCGCTAGCCATCTCTACATCACCAGACTGTTGCATAGGTTGATCCTGTGCTGTGTACTTTCCATGGTGGATGACCATGCCACACAATGAGATTACAGAGTGCTTGTACAGCTCTGACAAGTATTAAACAGCTATTATACTCGCTTTGTATGAAATGTACTCACTTCAGGATCTGGGAATCATGGGTAAGGCAAGCACTAGCCTGCATAGGGTCGCCAGTGTGCCCGGGTGGGCTTGATTGGTCACAAAGTTAGCCTTTGTGGAATCGACGAACCTTGACAGCTCCGTGAGGTGCATAGTGTCAAGGTTGAAAAAGTGACCTCCCCGGCAAAAGCTGGCCACTGGTGTATACACCGAGTGAAGCTGACCGGGAGGCATGATACTATTATGCCAGAAGGAAGATGAGCTCCATAGTTATTCACAAAAAAAGGTGTGAACGAGAACTTACAGCAAATCACCAGCATGAAGATGAATGGTCTCAGCATCGAAGTCCTCCAAAAAATTGGGAATAAGCTCATCCGGGCTAGTGAGCTTAGGGAGTATCCTGGGAAGCGATGCTCTCTTTACTTTGCCCTGCTTGGAATTCAGCACCACCCAATTCTTCACACCAGAGAGTGGAATGGCGAAAGTGGCTGCCCCTTCTGCGTCATGGTGGGGAAACGTCAGGATGGCTGCGTGGTGTCCAATGGCCCACGATCTAACATCCCAGACATCAATGGGAAGTGGGTGCTTTACAGGGGCTGTCCCTTGGGTTTGAGCCCAACCTGTGACGAGGCCATCGTCAAGGTTTCTTTAAAGGGGGGTGAGGAAAGGACAAACAGCTGAAAAAAGGGGAACACACTCAAAGGGTTCAGGCAGGGAGTACTGAGGGAGAGGGAAATCAAGAGCAACCCTTAGTACATCTGGATTCTGAATATCCCTGATGAACTCCTCGAGGGTGGTTTTGACAAAGGGATTGCTAAAGTTTTTCTTACGCTCACGCATATCTAAAGGAGATGAATAAATAGATAATTTAAGAACTGGAACAATTTGTTACCATGGACATCCATAGATCGTTCAGGGAGAATGAAAAACCGTTCCTCCATCATCTCCACCGTGAATTCAAAGGCGTCAACATCAACAAAATTTCTGACTACCACAGTTTTGTTTCGAGATAACGATTCCCGAGTAGCGTTGAGAAGATCCTTCTTCTTCATCCCCTGGTCGAGGAATGTGACAATATCGCTTGTGGGTATCGACTCTGGTAAGTGGGCGAGGCCGACCACATATCTGGAATCCTTTTGAAGAATATTGGTTTTTCGCTTACTGCCTCCGCCTGGAAGGTAAGGGAGTACTGTGCATTGACCACTGCTCCATTCGACATCCTTTGCGTCACTGCCGATTTGGACGCCTTTGATACCACTGACTAGATCCAACGCAGCAGATACACCGGAGACTGTCTGTCGAGGGGATGTAGGTGGTGATGTAAGAGGGCTGAGGGGTGGGTTTGGAGTGCCAGGCGCCTGAAAGTCGCGCGAAACATCCCGGGGGACGGTAAGGTTCGGGGAATCATTGTTGGTTGAAGGTTCGATAGCATCAGCAGTGCGCGGGACAGATTCAGGGACTTGATCTGGTGGAGGAGAGTGGGCGACAGGAATGGTTGGGGGTGCCTCCTGGCTGACGACGCGGAGCACGGCCACAGCAACAAGATCCCTAAGAACAGACTGGCTTGATTCTCCTCCTATGTTGTGGTGATCGGGTGTATTGGAGGCAACTGTAGCCTTCTGCTGTCTGGCTCGTTGCCTGGACTGCTTAGGCTGAGCAATCAAACCGAAAGCATAGTCTTACCTTTGCAAGCGCTTCGCCTCAGTATTTCGTCGCCTATCCCGCTCCTGCTCCTCCGGTTTCCTGTGCCATAATGATCACGCCATACACATTTTGAAACGAATGAGTTCTTACATGGCTGCACGTCGTTTCCTCTGTCGTTTGTTGTTGCCCATTCTGACTGTGTCATACTGGTTTGGATGGAAATCAGGGTATGAAACGGAGCAAGTTTTGACCTCATACCTCTCCCTCGGTCATGTCTGACTTGCGCTTGGCCATTACTTACTATGTGGTGAGAGATGGCGAACCAGTAGCAACAATAACCTTGACTTACGAGCATCGGGGTGAAATATAAAATAAACATGTGTTCCTGTTCTAAAATAGCTGAAAATCAGCCTGACAGACTGGTGGCAATGGCAACCAGACTTACGAGCGGGAGAGCAATGTCGTGTTCGCGAATGCGCTTGTAATAGTTTCCTGTCTGCAAATCGTATCAAACTCGGACGTCTATTCTTTACAACTAGTACAGTACTAACTATGCAACTATCTACGTGTTTTCCTGCTCTGATGTACTGGTGGCAATGGCGACAAGACTTACGAGTGGGAGAGCAATGTCACGTTCGAGGTTCGCGGGTGTGCTTGTAATGGCTTTTTTCCTGCCTGTAAATCGTATCAATCGAACGTCTATTGATAGTTCATATGTACGATACCGTTTATTCGTTACAACTACAGTGCTACTACGTACGCTAATGTGGAGGAAGAAGAGTTGTTCTAGTATTAAGCGAGTGCTTATAAACTGGAACATACTTCGTTGGGTAATTAATTCACACGCCCTAAATCGGGCACCGTCAGTCAGGTACTAGTGTGATGGACAATACAATAGCGTGACGGACAATACACCAGCGCGACGGACAATACACTACTGTGACGGACAATACACCACCGTGACGGACAATACACTACCGTGACGGACAATACACCAGCGCGACGGACTATACACTACCGTGACGGACTATACACTACCGTGACGGACATTACACTAGCGCGACGGACTAGTATATACTACGGCATTACATTTAACGTCGACGACGTGCCCACTCACATCCGCGACGCCAAAAAAATTCCGCCACAACTTATATTACATGCGTGCAATACATCTAATACTACGGTGGTAACAAATTTCTACTCGTCAAGGTGATGGAGGTGGAAAGAGTTTCCGTGAGAAAAGCTCGGACTTATAAACTGGATCGATGGTAAAGTTCGCCATTTGCCGTTCAGAGTTCGAACATTTAGAGTCGTGCATCATTGCGGCTAATGTTGACAGCCTTTCGGCCGACAGGCAGCACCAAGGGTGAGCAGCTCGTACATACTCACATATCGAGCTTCTATCTCATCTCTATTTGTTAGACTATGCCACAGTAGACTCAGATTCGGACCGAATCGTTATACTGGACTATGACCCAAAACTAGTAGTTTCGTCAAGTTACATCAGGAAACCTTCGGCAAGTCTGGCGCAAGACGAATAGTCCCTGGTCAATATCTTGCTACCGATCCAAAGGGTCGCAGTGTCATGATTTCGGCGATGGAAAAGGCGAAACTCGTGTATATTTTAAACCGGGACGCTGCAGCCAACTTGACCATATCTTCCCCACTGGAAGCTCACAAGAACAATGCGATCATACATCATATCGTCGGCCTCGATGTCGGATTTGAAAATCGCAGCATTGGAGGTCGATTACACGGAGTCTGATCAGGACCCCACCAGGGAAGCCTTCAATAATGCTGAAAAAGTGTGTTCCTCCAACTACTTCCTCTCCGGAAACCCACTCACATGGCCAGTCCCCAGATACTTATTATGAGCTAGACTTGGGGTTCAATCACGTAGTCCGGAAAATGGAGCGAACCAACTGATCCGCGTGCAAATTTCCTCGTCCAGGTTCCTGGGGGTCAAGTAGCGTAAATCCCGTCGTCCCTCTTCACACCAATCCCCCCCCCTCGCATTCTTTTTCGCCGCGCCAAGTTCCATGTCCACCAACGACGCATGGGCCAGCGCCATCCAAGGTCTGGCAGAAAGCGAAGACTGTCGTCTCGATCGCATCATGCATTGCGAAGCCAAGTCAGGCCGCGACGAGTTCCTCCCTCCTAGCAAGGTCGCCGTCGTGCTCGCGAGCAGAGACGCCTCGTTCGACCCACGGTCTGCCGACGAGCACGTGGCGCCATCGTACGCTTCTGGGACGGGCGTGCGTGTGCTGGGCGTCGCACCGAGTTGTGACCGCATCCGGTTGGCGTCGGATGGTGCTGAGGCGTCGCTGGCGCATCACGTTCCCGGCGGGTGGTAGCCCGTCTTCCATCCCAACACCCGACGTGCCCCTTCTGGGCAAATTCCTCACCAGATGCCAATCCGTTGGCGCGCGAGGGCAGCACAGGGCCATTAACCACCGACGCTGATGTCTGCATCATCAACTCTTTTTTCAAACGTGCTCCAGTCGCTACTCAAGCCCCTCGACACTGCCTTGTTTCCAACTTCAAGTTTGTCTTCCCCCATCTCTGTTTCACGCCTGCCGATCAAGATCTCTGGATGGCTGATTTTGTCGAGTAACTCCGAGCGACTATCGGTACGAGTGCTCCCACGGCTCAACGGGAACCCGGTCTAACAATGTGATGTAGATGAATATGAAAGCATCTAGTTGACGGGTCGGTTGGTGGGTATCCCGTACCTTTTGGTGATGCTGTCGTCTGACGTGAGTGCTTGGCAGGTGTGAGTCATATCTACGACTGGCGAGGGAAAGGTTGGCCCAGACAAGCAAAGTTAATTTGGATAAGTCCATTTGGATACCGCGGATGTTGACACAATACTCGACACCGACGACGAGAGGATGTATGGCGCTATAGGCGTGGCTGAGACGATCTGCACGGTGCGTCCATAGTGCACCGGACATTGGTGTGAGGGTTGATGCGGAACACGTGTAGATTGTGTCCTCGGTTGACTCGAATCAGGAAATTTTGAGGCAGGTACAAAAAGTGGTGATCCCCATCATTCGTTTCACATTTGAGAACAAGATGATCGGCGAGTACTCTCCGACAAATGGCATCGTCTGCGCCACTCTAACGCGATGTTCAGATTTGTTCGACAACGTGTGCGACTTGGTGGACAGCCTGACGTTTCAAGCTTGCTTCCATCTCGCCCGACATATGGCCCGTGTTTGAGTTGATGTATATGCTCTTCAAGTTGGATGCCCTTGAGTTTTTGGAGTGTGTTGCGCGTTCATTCGCTGCTGATATATGTTGACGGGCGATGGCAGAACGCAAGGCGTGAAGCAAAGTTTGATAGATGGCGGGATCGACGAGGTGGACGATGACGCGATATTTGAACTGGGAGCTCGAGCAAGGGTAGATAAGGCATTACAAGATACTTATCATACAATGCACAAATATTATCGGGCATATGGGAATTGACACTATCAGTATGGAATAAGAAAACTCGCAAGGGTGGATAAGGTATTACAAGATGCTTGTCAAATGATGTATGTATGTATTATCAGTAGGAGCTGATTCAAAAATTCGATACATACGAGAACGTACAAAAAAGACATCCATGAGAAAGGATTCCATCCGACGAAATGTACGGTTTGCAGAGCCAGATGTATTCAATCTAGACGATGAAGTGGACTGACGTCAAGAACCACGCAGGACGTGGAGAAGCGTACCTCGTTTGCAAGGGTGAGGACTGAGAAGATGAACATGGCATCAGAACGACGTCGAATGAACCACCGCGATCAAACTCACAGTAATCATACACGACTACGGCAGCGACAGCAACTGAACACGAAGTTCCCCGATAAGATTCCGAGTCGTCCACCGAAACAAGTTCAAAAAAAAACATACAGGACACGGTGCTGGTGTGAGAGACACCAAGGGTGTCACTGACTCCAGCTGCAGTGGGTATGACGTCCAAGTCGGAATCAGAGGACATCATGAGAAGGACTAGAACACCGTGTGGACCAAGAAGATCTGTGTTGTCCCAGTAAGTCAGGCGTGACAACATCGTGACCAACCTCCAAGTCACAGTGACCCTCTTTTATGGACCTTTACGGCGCTCATGAGTGTTACACAGGATCATCTTTCACATAGACCTCTCAAGCCTTTTCAGCGATGATTCCATCTCCCGTACCTGCACCCTCGACAAACGAAAACTGGAAAGTGAGTTATGCAGATTACGCTGTTACTAACTGAAACGGACAGTGGTTCCAGGGCCCAGACGGACCTATCTCCCATCACGGACATTCTCCCGACTTGGCGCTTTCTCCTCTGAAAGTTGTTGACGCGCACCCTAGTACTTTACATGATGTCGCTCCCGTTGGCGACAGCGGCATGGACGTTGACGGTTCGCACGCCCAAGATGGATCGGACTTGGCGACTTGGCGTGTTCCATCAAAGACATCTATCGTATTCTCGACCTCATCTCCGAGCAGGGTAGTGGTGGTCTGGGTGAGTATCAATTTTGGAGTGCTTGTTCTCGTTACCAATCTGTTCCCAGTGGATAAGATCATCATATCCCAAGACTCTTTGAAGGCTTTTATAATACTGTTTGCCCTGGCGCATACATGTCCATGACCAAAGTCAACTTCCAGGCGCTTGATGATTATATTATCAAACCTGTTGGTGTCTATGGCAGCAAAGAAAGAACTTGTCCGATTTTTGATACACCTTGGGGCTGTCGACGAAACCACGTATGTAGTTCCTTATAGATGTTCGCCTTAAATGTTATTAACACGATGTTTTGATAGTGCGGCACTGCTTCGTGTTGACCCTGATACGTGCAACCAACCGACCCTCCGCTCAGGCTTATACATCATTACGACGCCGCACAAACCTGAAGGATGTCATCAAACGTTCGTTATGTATTGGCCAGAGCCAACAACATGGGATGACTCTGCAGCGAGTTCTGTTTGTCATAATCGTGTTACGTTTATGAGGTACGTTGACGATGATGACATTCAAACTGGATGATATATAAGTTGATATTGTGCAGATATCTCACCAAGATATGCGATCAAGTGGTTTCTTTGATTTGGCACGAACATGCGGCCACTATTTTTTGGGATGTGAAGAATAGCGAAGACGAGGAGGACGACAAGCCCTATTTCGACCAGGGTGAATCGGACCGAATGTTCGTATTCGAAGTTGCACAGAGTAATGAGCAGCAAGAGTCCGTCACCACGCGCAAAGGCTTTAAGGTTAGTCAACCCGAGTTCGTTCGGCGGCGTCTCGGTTAACAAAATTGGGATGTGACATTATACTTCTAGGCTCTTTCAAAGGTGATTGCACGACCACTAGACAATCCGAAACCTATGCAAATTGTACCGTTTTTGCTACATGGTGAGACGGCCCAAGGTTTTATGACGGTGGAACACCAAGCAGCAAAAGTCGAACGGGAATCCTTCAGAGCACGTACGATCGAGGGGTTGCAACTTGAAGGATTTCTGTAGGTGTACATCATTTATTACTCCTAACAGGAGATCTGATCGGCTTTATCTCAACGACAAGCTGGACCATGATACCTTGAAGGTTTTGGTTCACTGTGGACTTGAGAATCGATTTCCAGAGCAATGTAGGCCTTGGAAACAAGCTTACTCCGTGGTTCGAGACAAGTCTGGAACAGGCGCTAGCATGGAGGTTGGGACTATGTCAGGGCGAATGCAGGCGGGGTTGACCACCGTGAAGAGGTCCTTGTTTGACGCGGCTCCAGACAATGTGCTGCGATTGTATCCGTGAGTACGGTGCACCTTGGTCGATTGAAACTCAACTCCGTGTCGCGTTAGATGTTTCGATTGAAGGAAATTTACTTACCATGGAGATGAAGGAGAGACGTTTCGGGGTAGTCCGGGTATGTAATGGCTCACTTTGAGAATTGAATCACTACATGTTAATGGTAACCTCAGATACCCCCTTGAACGTCCTTGCACTCTATCCGAAAGCGAAAGACATGGCCATGGAGGTCCTAAGTCAAGAATTCCATAATATTGCCGATGAAGACTTCCAAGGCTTCAAAGACCGCATTCAGTTGTTCAAGAGTCTGGATGCGCTGATGAATGAGGAAAATGTCAAGTTGGATAAGCAGGAGCGTCGGAAAGTCTTGACAATCGTGTTGAAGGGAGGAGTGGACTCAGCTATAGCAGATACGAAAAGGAACCAATGGGGAGGCAAGCGGGAAAGGTTGAGTTTTGGCCCGGCAACGTGGCTGCCGGCGTTATGGAAGTTAATCTCAGGGAATGTGGAGATTGATGTCAATTCTGTGTTGGATCTCATTCGCCGTGCGAAAGAGGAAGTGGTACTGATCTCGGATGACCGCTTCTTAGATCAGTTGGAGCGGGATGTGGAGCAGTACGCAAAACGCATCCCTCAATTCAAGCAGGCAGCAGTGGAGGCAAAGCAAAAGGCGATTGAACATTTGGAACAGAATATCATGAGGATAGTGAAGAAGCTTGCGCCTGAGGTACACAGGACGCAAGTCGAAGAGTGCTTAGAACGGATCAAGCACGAGAGCATCAAGAAAGCAGGGGTGGATGATCTGAGAATGGAACTCATCCAGCATGTGAACAGTGCATCTTCGCAAACTTCATCCATGTGCGTATGTGGCCTGTTCTTGTTCTGGTACTAATCTTATTGTTGGTAGATATACGTTAACTATTGATAGGATCAAGGAACTTCGGAAGGGCTGGTACGACGGTGAGTGATACCCTCGTTCGAATTGACCTCCGAGTTACAGGATTCATTTTTGTTTAGCCTTCTCCTCTCCGACATCGTATCAGATCTGGGGTTTGCCAGAGTTTCAATGGGAACAAATGGCTATATATACGATACATCAACTGAATCTGACAACTCAAGATCAGCATGAATTGCAATTGAACTTGAGTGCAATCCCCTCACCACGGTTCAGCATCTCCCATAGGTTTAAAATGCTATCAGGTCATGCCGTATCTGAAAAAGGATCGGTGAGGCGGTAAATCGGAGGGTGCTGTCTGGAGAGTGACTCTCCAGGGGAAAGCTCCTGGACACCGCCAAGGGGATTCGAGCGCAGAGATGATTTTCTGCGACGCACTGGTCCAGAAGAGGGGATGTTGTCGGCAAATGCGACGGGATCCTCGGTTAGAGGCAACTGAGAAAGGTCTGCGATGTCGCAGCTGATGGGACTTGGCATCTCAAGGGCAGAGATCCAAGGGAGATGAT
>JBBPLG010000816.1:0-13203 GCA_038089695.1 Xanthoconium separans | reverse complement strand
AAGATCCGTTCCGCGGGTGCAAAACGTACCAGAGAGGTGCAACTCGGACTGGACGCGTCGCTGGCCCGGGGGCTGTAGTAGCCTAAAGTAAAACGCTGAGTACAGTCAGCTTTTGTGTGAGGAGCGTGGAGCGACGCGTCGCCAAGCTGCATCGTGCCATTGCGTCAACGTATCAACGCGTCATGTCGGGCCCCTGTACTAGTACTATGTACATGCTTTGTGTGCCACTACCAGGTGTAGACAGGAGGACAGCCCTGAACTCGGAGTCAAAAAAAAAAACCCAGCTTGGGGGTCGGACGATGGCGCAAAGTCGACGTGTTTGTCTTATTCAAACCCTCTTACGAGATATATGGTATATGTGCGTGCATTGCCGACGGGGTCGGTCAGGCCTGCTAAGCCTGAGTACCGTGCGACGTGCCTACCCATTTGTTCTGACGGTCAGCGACGAGCGGCCCACTGCGTTCGACTCGGAGCGATTCCGATTGTGCTCTCATACTACACTGGACACGTCGATCGTTCCAAACAAGACACGTCCCGGCATCGCGAGCGCTACTCACCCACATGCTTTGTTGTTGTTTTAATTTTTTCATTATCTTTCAAGTTGTGGCTACGAAAGCACGCGAGGACGGGTGGGTACTAGTACTGGCACTTTGGGCACTTGCCGTCCCGTATCCAATCCCGAGACGACCGAATCGCGTATGTTTCTTATTTTTTTTTTTTTTTTTTTTTTTTTTTTTTTTTTTTTTCGCGTTTGGCCACTTGAAGCCTTTTTTTTTTTTTTTCATTTGCCCTGATGAATGAGTCATGATGCGTACCATTAGAATGGAAATGGTATGCGAGACTGGATTGGAATGATGGACGTATACATTGATTGTACTCGGAGTTCAGGCTTGTCCTGGCGTATGAGGACGCATGATGCTCCTCCTCCTCCGAGGAACGAAAGGAAACTCGACCTAAAGTATACCTTTGGCAAGGGTGAGCACGCCCTCTGAGAGTCCGAGTCCGAGAGCAGCAAGGCGAGACGCTTGGCTCGAGTGAAGCATCCACCCAAACACACACGCACGCGCCGGCATTGCCAGTACCTTGTAACAGGGCGTCAGGAACTCAATGATAGTCACATCATCTCCCAAAAAAAAAAAGTTTTTTCAGCACAAAGAGCAATTATGACACGCACACACCGATGCGTCGGACGTGACCGGAAACACCCTTGTCCGCCCATTCCATTCCTATCATGCCCGACATGGCGCACCACAATAAAAAGCGCCAAGCACATCAAGGGCCCGACCATCGGGCACCAAACACAATAACGCAGAAATGTGCCAACGCACTTTCGACAACGTAATCCCGACGTGTTTCGGCCAAATTGAACGGCCATCACGACACGAGTGGCGAATGATGATATGATGATCGTGACGCTTAGGATCGATATGCACCGAGTCCCCCCACATCCGGAATGGAACGCAGGTCAGGGTCATCCATCTCGGAGTTGCTTGTGATCGGCGCTCGAGGAATGGAATGGATGCGTTCGGTGACGGGAAATGTCATTGGCCAATAGCCAGCGTGGGCGTATTTCAACGACACCCGAGTTGGGCAAAGCGCGTTGCTGAGCAGCGTCAGTATAGATCATATGATGGGTGGAAAGGAGTACCAGTTCCATGTCAGGGAGAGCTCGACGGGTAGGCGTGCGTGAGATACAGTGTAACGCGGGGAATCGCGACCGCCATCGAAGCATACATAACTCATGTAACCAGTAACGTTTAGGTTTGCAGGGATGCCCACTACCTGCACACATGTCAGACCCATACAAGGCAAGTCCAGCGAAAAAAACGCACCAAGCCTGTGTTGATGATGGGTCCGATGACGGCCTATGGAAGAAAAAAAAAGCAACTCTCAAACACCGGTCAAATCAAATAACCCACATGAATCATGATGCCAACACCGTCTACATGCCCGCACCGATGAACGCCGACGTCCACATCCCTGCCCACGTGTATCACCAGTCAAGACCCCGGATGAACAAACAAACAAAGGGCGAGCGAAATGGGAACACGCACCCAACTCTCCGCTTTGATCGCGGGTATTCATACGATCCGACTGAGCCAATAAACCAAGTACGTTGGTTTTGCGTTTGGTATCCACCTCCGCGTTCTCGGCCACATGCAACGACCCGGATCGTATACGCCGTCGCCACATTTGACGGAGAGACACGTCTGAGCTTGAGGATGAATACGCAATGAGATCGGGAATGCAAGACCGAAAAAGGTACAGCGGATCATGAATGTAAAAGGACCAGTGATATCTTGGCTGGGTGGGTGTTCAAGAGACAGAGTTTATACCCCGCGGGAAAGCCAGAGCTGAAGAGGATCCGAGTGAGCCGGCGGCGCATGCGGCGGACTGTGCCACGTTGTTTTTCGTTCTCTTGTGGCCGCCGCCGAGGTATCTCGGAGCGGAGGTCAAGAGGCATTTTGTGAAATGGAAAACTCGAAGATGGATCCAAAGAGGGATGCGCTGAATCCCTAGCCGGTTTGATTGAGTTCAGAACGACGGTAAACAAAAGATGTGGGTGTATCAGGGACGTACCTCGAGGCATAGATAACCTAGTTGCATTGACTCCACCCGACGAGAACGGCACGAAGCGTAAACTGCCTCTCGTCCACGGGCGAATGAGGATCGATCGGTCACATCCGTGTTTCTCGTCAACTCTTCGTCAGCCTCACCGTGGTCCACCAAACGTTCTTCTTCATTTCTAGACGGCGAGGACAAATACTTTTTCCTTCTTGTCCCAAGGGAGGTGACCCTGATGCTCTGTGTGTAAATCAACTGTAGATCTATCGTCACAAGCGATACGCGACACCAAAGACCGATGATCGTGTTCGGCTTCGAGCGCGGGGTTATCGATGGGAAATAGAGGCCTCTGTTCGTGTGATCCAAGCTTTTCGGGAACAACCACCGTCAAGAGGTTCGAACACTGTCGCGGAGAAACACAATCAGTCCTCGGGGGTGCATCTGTCGGGAAGCCTACCGTGACACACCTATCCCCAAACACTGGCCACAGGGGTTGCGTCCACACAGGCACGACGGCGTTGAAGGGCGTGGAACCAGAGAACACATGTTCAGTCCATTCAAGGGAATTTTGGCAAATCCAGCCTTAATGTATGCTATACCAAAGGCGGTTACGATCCGTTCATAACTTCGAGCCCCACGCCACGACCATGTGTTTGTGATAAGAAGATATTCTTGCACGCATGATCCCAGGGGCTATACCTGCCAGCTGTACATGTATTTTTTTCTGGGGTCGTGCTTACCTTGTATCGTGGCAAGGGCGAGACCGCTATCGGGAAGATGCGGACGGTAAAATGCGGCTTCCAGACTGAGATACTTACGGCATAGATGGCAGTTCGGTGTTAGATCCTGTCAGATCACGATATCGTGACATGGACTTGGCCAGTCTCCAAGTAGTCTGTGAGACAATGAGCCATGATTGACGCTGGATGATTACCTTGATCACATGGAGGGAAGTTGTTTCGTTCGACGTGGCAAGATCAGGTGTGATTTCCAAAAACAGACAGTTCCATAAGATCAGGTGAATCCAAGGTCACACTTACTCAGACTCTCAGTTCGTTCAAGGAAAATCTAACCCCTTACCATCTAAATATAGCTGCCTGAAACCACTTCTCCGGAAAGAACTAGCCGGCGATCGAACGGGGGTCCGAGTCGTCGTATGAGGCTCGCATTGGTTATTTTCCAACCTTCCCGATAATCCAAAGTATACGTCCAACCTCACCCCTGCACGCATGCCATAAGGTGCTCTCCCCACTCAGTACACTGGACCTGTGCCCTTACCCCATTGCACGTTGGTGATCAATCTCCAACAGTACCGATCTGTCCTCTGTGCATCACGGCGTGGTATAAAACATGGACTGGAAAGTGTTTCAGACAATGGCACGGTTTGAGCGCTGGAAACCTCCGGATATGTGCGAAGCAGCGTGACCGTATCGTTTATCAATAACGTGAAAGAACGACATGACGGAGAACAATGATACCAACTTTGATCGGCAACCTCGTAGACCCCACTTTCGCTCATTCCGTCATCTCAACTGCCAACTCTCACCTGTTCCCCAGGGACAGGAACTAACCCCAACTCGGGCGCCAGCCTTCTTTCATCTCATTCCCACCACCACCCGCATTACGACCACCTTTGACCACCCACACCTCTCGCACACGCGTACACCGCCGGGATCGAAAAGAACACGCACGGAATAGATCCTCGGGCTCATCTTCAACTCGCCAACATGAGGCTAGTCGACTTGTGTCCCGGGACGACGACAAAGAGATGCTGGGAATGTGGCTGTCCCCGAACGCTCCCATAACGAGTACCTTGACGTAAGAGCGTGAACCAGACGTATTTTTGCACGAGCCAAGCGTCGCACCAAGTCTTCGGCGTCGCCAGCCACCCAGCCATAGTTGCACCTCGGAGATGGGCGCGCTCATGTCCGTGAACTCGATCGGATCGTAGTTCCCGCTACTCGCTGCGGGCGTACTTCGCGAAAGGAAGTGATTTCTCACCCGCTCATCACGGAAGCACGCTGGTCCCCCTGTGTGGAGAGAAGACGCCGCGTTCGTTGCACGCGCATGGCGATGCAGGCAACACAGTTAACACAACAGACCACAACTTAGCCTCGCATACTCGACCGCGGCACCGTAACCCATCCCCACCGATTCCACGTTATTCCAGTTCCAGAGTGTTCCTCTAGCTCTTATTGCTAAATAGAGCAGGTGAAGACGAGGATAGGCATGAAACATCATCCATACCATGTGAGTGTACCTGGTACGACCGCAAGTGAACATCCAAGGTGGAGAGATGACAACACCGCGGAAAGAACGAGGATTGTGGACGATCAGTTTTGCTCTGGAACGTAATTTGCGAATGATTCACTGAAACGAAGAAATGTCATTCGATACTCTACGTAGTTGAAGTAAAAAGAGGAATAGGACCGTTGACCATTGTTCGTACGAGTGTGATCTAGATAAATATCGTGGACTTCATTTCTGAAGCTATACGTGATGCACGTAAACAACAGTTCAACCAGAACAACTCGCATTACGCCCAAGCGGACTTGAAATTGCCCACTTCCAGAAGGAGCAGTCACACGAGAGGACAGGATTGGAGAGTGCATGATCCATCCATCTCCGATGGCGTGTCCGGGGATACAAAAACGATATATTAATATCTATGACCTGCGAACGTGAGCCAGAAAAAGTATCTGTATATACATAACACGTACCCTGGACCATGCACTGAAACATTGATTTGCGCTGCTTGCGTCCACTCATCGATGCCATCGGTGGTAAAGGTTAGTGCAGTTGACCGTATCGAAATGATTTTGACGAGCCATGGCAGGTGCCAACGACAGTCGGCTTTCCCCGAGGGAGTGAGTGATTTCCCGTACTCTCAGACTTTAGATCTCCGACGAACCATGCATCGATGAAGCTTTGGACTTGGCCCAATGGAAGAAGCAACTTGCTATTCCTAACTTCGCTTACTATGTGTAGTGGGACTCGATCGTCGACTATGATTCATTTGATACGCCTCCATTCCCTTTTGTCGCATGAAGTCGTCATGACATTTGGACAGTGCGCTTCACTCCATCACGTGCTATCAATACGAATACATTATTGATCGAGGAAATTGTCGACCATATTCCTCACTGAGTAGTGAGCCTCTGAATGCCTAAAATTACCTTATCTAATTTCAAGTTACCTCGTAGATTCCGCATGCCGTGCGTCGGTCGTGTGGGTAGCACTCCATCAAGTTGCGTGGTTACAGAGGTCCTCTTAATGGATCGTGTATGGAGAATAACGGAAGTGGCAAGTTCTCGCTAGCTGAACTCGTTTCCGCACCTTCCTTTGATGTTTTGTGACTCCATGATTATTACGACTTGTGCTGTTCTCCTTGCCGGATTTCGAGAACCCTCGCCGTGTTGTATTACAGTCGGTCTGAGAATGGATTCCGACCGAGGCCCCAGCCGATTCGTGAGGTTGATGAGCATGCTCGAACTTGCACGCGTGACATAATGTATGATCCACTCCGCAGGCGCAATGTGCATTTGGCAACATAGGTGTATTTGGGCAAGTCCCTATCAGACTGACTCTATCTTGGGATTTGCTTGGAATCCAGCTTTTTCGGCACGCATTCATTGTGCAAGTACAACATCGTAGACTGGTTCTTTACAAGTTCGTTTCATCTCATCAAAGTTCATCATCCTACCACTTCACTAGCGTGCCATCAGATATCCATCGCGCCTACCCACAATATACACCCCCTGGGCACCCCACGCTCGTGCCGTACTTCGCACCACTTACTCCCGCAATCGTCAACACGGCATTGACGATCCCACCGAGGCCTTCGCCAGCGATGAATCCCGCTGCTATGGCGAAACAAAAGGTTTGGTAGTGTGTTGGGGCGCTGTGCGGGTGTGCGGGAGAGTTGGGCATGGGGGTTGGAGTCAAAGATGGTAAACATGTCAATGACCACGAAAGAAAAGCAAAGGACACTCACGTCCGGCGCCACACCAGCGCGATCGTCGACCCGAAAAACATCGCGAGTGGGTACGTACTCACGTCTATCCCTCATGTCAGCCTCGTCCACGACACTGAGTCAGGACGCACTCATGATGAACCCAATCCCGATCGCGTTGAAGTTGCTGTTCACGTCCGACCACACACACAAAACAGAGTCACCCGCATGTCCACAGGAGAACCGAGAAACAACGTACGGGACAAATGCATGGTATTTTGGTGGTACGATCGTGTGCTTTGCTACGACAGATAAGACAGCTGCGAGACCCAATCCGATCGCAGTGTAACCAGAAGAAGGTGGGATCGGTAACGTGGGCGATGAGACGGCGACAGCAATGGCCTATCGGCGACGCGTCAACAAATCATTCATCCAAGTAAGGGATGAGTGGTAACGAAACGCCCAAGAAATGACGCACCCGCCACGACTGTACGTCCGGCGTCGGGAAACTACATGTCGTATAATTCAGATCGTTGATACATGGATACGCCGTTGAAAAAACGACGTAGACGCCCGCAGCCATGAAAATGGACACGATCGCGCCACATAGCTGGCCAGCAAACACGGCTTTCGGAGACGTCCGTAGGAGATGGGCGGTCTTGAGATCGCCGATCATGTCGGCAGCTGTTTTTTTTTGTCCGCGCGGTTGCGTTGTTTTTTTTGTTTAGCCCGTTCATTAATGGAATTGTTGGCCATCGTTATGGAGAACCGGAATGGAACGGAGACATACCTTGTTCTGCAGCGCCTGTGGGAGATGAAAAAATGGATATTGTGAGGAGATCCCTCCCGTAAGGATCCAGGAAAGACTGTACCTAGTGCGAGCATGCCTGAGAGCGAGTTGAGCAGCTCCCCTTTCTTCACAGAATAATGCTGTCCTTTACCCACCCCACCAAACACAAGTTGAGATGCATTTCCTACCGTACATCGTGTCAGGAACATTTATCCATTTTTTGCAGCACCGATAACACTCACCGATGGAGGTGACCGGGTTGATGTTTGTCCGCCCTGAACTCTCGCACCCAATAAAGCTAAATAAAAATGCAAAGATGATTGCTGCCAAGAGTTTAAATAAGCACCTTAGCACCCGAACATCGCCCGCAATGCGCAAGGAAAAAAAAAGGGGGGCCGACTTACCCAACAACGTAATCCCAACGTTCTGACCAAATTGAACGGCCATCACGACGCAACTGATGATGATACTCAGGATCAACACGGAACCCCACATCCAGAGCGGAACACGTTCATCGTCTGGGACAGGATCTGCGATATCAGACTCGTCCCTGCTTGGCGAGTCGGCGCCTAAGGGATTCCTGTGGATGCGCTCGGTAACGGACGACGCCATCGTACGGAAGGCAGCGTAGATGGATTTCCAGTTACACCCCACCTCAGCAAAACTCGTGCAGAGAAGCATCAGGGTACCTGGCCATACCTGGACGTGTGACATGAGCATGTGCGATCATGTCGATAAGGGGAAAGGAGCGCACTAGCCAGTATCGTGGAGAGGGATGGTGAACAGGGTCAGTCAGCGACCTACCATGACGGATAAACATACATGCGATCGTGCAAGGCAAGACTTCACCTACATCGAAGCATAATTCATATAACCAGGAACATTTCGGTTAGCAGGGATACCGAATGCCTGTGCGAGCATCAGACCACCATAAGACGAATTTGACAAAAAACTGTACCATGCCATTATGGACGATGATGGGCCCAACGATGGCCCATGCAAGGAAACTCTGAAACACCGGTCATCAACACAGATCAAAAAGTCGACATGCAAACACATACACCGCCCAGGAAACTATACGAGGCATTGATCCCCGTCAACATGCCCGCGCCGATGAACGCAGGCGTCCACTCCCAGATCCATCCCTGCCCGCGTGTATCAGTCAAGACCCCGGGTGGAGCAAACAGACCAAGGGGCGAGCGAAATCAGAACACGCACCCAACTCTCCGCTCTTATCGCAGACGTCCATCCGATCCGACTGAACGTATAAAACAAGTGCCAATCCCAAAGAATCCCCGGAGCATACTCGCTCACTACCCTCAACGTAATCGCAAAACAGAATGCCAGAACAAGTGCCTTGGTCTTGCGTTTCGCATCCAGTGCCGCATTCTTGCCCACATGCAACGACCGGATTGTATACGCCGCCGCCACGCCTGATGGAAATACAAGTTTGAGCTTGAGGATGTAAAACTTGCGCAGCGGGATCGAGAATGCGAGTCCAAAAAAGGCGCAGCAAATCGTAAAGGTAAAGAGACGACCAATATCTTTACTGGGGGTGGCGCTTAATAGACCGAGTTGGTACGCCGCGGGAAAACCAGAAGTGAAGAGGAGTCCGAGCGAGCCGGCGGCGCTTGCAGCGGATTGCACCACGTTGTTTTCTTTAGGGCCAAAGTAGCCGCCGCCGAGGTATCTCGGAGCGGAGGTCGAGAGAGGCTTGAGGATGGCAAACCCAAAGATGGAACCAAACAAAGATGCACCAAAGGTCCAACCGGTCTGATTATGTTTCAGAAGACAGCAACAAAGATTGCGTATATCAGGGACGAACCTTGAGGCCGAGATAGACATTGCTAGCCGCAATGATCGCACCGAGTGCACAACCAACGAGAACGGCACGAAGTGTAAACTGCCTCTCCTCCACTGGCGAATGAGGATCGATGGGGAAAGGGTCGTCCGTGTTTAGCGCACGCGATGCACCAGTCAGCTCTTCATCGGCTCCACTTTGGTCCACAAAAGCGACCTCCACGTCCGCGCTTATCCTTGCCTTTTCATTCTCAGACGACGACGACGACGATGTTGAATACTCTTCCTTGTCGTGCAACGGGTGTTGGTCTTGGCGCTTGGTGGGTAAACCAGATTCGTAGATGACTTCGTCCATCGTCACAGGCGACACGCGATGCCGAAGATGAAAAATCGAGACCGACGCAGGGTTTGGCGGGATCGAGGGGCAATCTTAGGCATGCGGCTTCCTATATGTTTATATATTGCTCTAGAGGCTTATCGCGCTGACCTCTGGCGAGAGGTCAGGTGTGCACCCAAACGCAGGTGCGGAGAAGAAAAATGGTCACCACATTCCTTGCGTGTGTATCTGTCAGTCGGAGGTCAGCCATAACACACGCCAGTCATCCAAACATATTATACACTCACCATAGGCGGCCGCGCTGAAGCGGGAACATGGCGCTGAACAGCGTCAAGGACGTTACGCTGTCATCTTTGGGAACCATAACACATGTTCGCATCCACGCAAGGAAATTTTGGCAAATCTAGACCTAACACGAAGGAGGTTGCGATGCGTTCATATCTTTGAACCCCACGCCACGATCATGTGTTTTGATAAGGAGTTATTCTTGGCAACGTGGGCGCAGGAGAGGCTTGCTTATCCGTTTTCTTGGATTGTCCTTTTGCACCGTTGTGAAGGCAAGACCATGGTCGAGGAAGTGATGGGTGATACTGTACGGGACCTTAGTGATGGAATAGTTCGGTTCCGTCTAGTTTTTGCAGTGTTTTCTTGAATGCGGGACTGAACAGTGTGTTTAATTCTTTGGTTCCCCATAGGAACTATGGAAAAACTATGCACAGATCCACGACAACGACTCCAAGAAAGGAAAACTGACATTCAATGTCATAGAATGCATGAAAATAGTCTTCAACAAAATACAACTACAAGGCACCAACCCAACACTTTCCTTCTCAGCAGGATGGATGTGCCCCATTGTATATAAAAAGAAAAACTGAACACAAATTGAGAACTACAGACCAATAACACTACTAAATACAGATTATGTACAAAATCCTAACAAAATCACTGGCAACACAACTCGCAAACTATGCAGGACAAATGCTTCACCCTGATCAAACTGGCTTTGTTCTCAGACTAGCAGAAGTGATGTGTGCATATGCCAACTACATGAGTGAGAATGGATCAATCATCACACTCAATCAAGAGAAAGCCTATGACAAAATAGACTACCCCTACCTAATAAGAACTCTGAGCCATTTCTGCTTACCTGACATCTTCACAAACACCATAACATCACTCTATCAAAATGCATCCACACAAGTAGCAATAAATGATGTACTAAGTAAACCATATAAAGTAGCACAAGGTGTCTGTTAAGGAGACCCACTCTCATGCCTCCTTTTCAATATTGTGATAGAACCACTTGCTGCCTGAATAAGGAACCCTCAAATATCACAGGATTTGTAGTCCCAGGAGCCCCATCACTCACAAAAATTAACCTATATGCTGATGACATGACTGTCTACCTGTTAGAGACAGACAAATATGATGCACTACAACAGTTACTAATGAAATGGTGCTCTGTATCTGGAGCAAAATTCAACATGGAGAAAACAGAGATTGTCGAAATTGGAACACAAGAGCACCAAGACAGTACTAGAAACCAGAAAACTACACCCAAATGATACACCAATGATACCAGAAATACACATAGCCACATTAGGGGAAGTGTGAAGAGCTGATATTGCCAGATAGTCCTGACAAATATATCTAATTATGATTTAAAAGTAGGAAGGAGTGAGAAGCCTTGACAAGTTGTGTGCATTCTGAAATTATATCATCTACATTGGGAAGTATGTATCATTAGTAAGATAGAAGATGATCAGAGAATGATCATACATTGCCAAGTATTTATCTTTCATATAGATAATGATAAGTGATTGCTATGGAATTATTACTCAATACCACTTTGAAAGTCACTGATCATACATATAATGGTAATCAATGATAATGGCTGATTATATTCCCTCAGTACAGATGTCCATTCTCAAATATGGTCAGAGCCTGATCCACTGATAGTGGTCTGGCCACATTATTGTTATGGATCTACAGTTCAACTGGGACCACTGCCAGACTGGACTACAGTCGACTCCCTCCTAACACATACCCCTCGGGATAGGCCCAAAGGTATGTGTTACAAGGAAGTATGTGTTGTCAGGGAGGACCAATTTTGATGCAAATTTTCGAGGTAATCATTATGCATGCATATAGAGTCTTCTAACAGTACCATTGTAAAGCTATTTATGAGTAAAATAATTAGTTAGTTTTGTGTCCTTCATACTCTTCGTCTCATGGACCCATGTCATCCGCCCAAATGAGCCCAGTGCTGCCTCCACCTTACATGCAAGTGGGTCATCTAACTCATTGGCATATCTGCACACAACCAACATCGCCTGGAGTGCTTCTTTCTGTGTTGGAGCTGGTTGAATAGGTTCATTGCTGACTCCATCCAAGTTGTCCTTGCTAGATTCACGTGCCATCTTTGCATTCACTACTTCCCAATAAATGTCCTCGTCAGATACATCAAAGACCTGGCTTGACTCAGCAGCTGGGTTGAGAAGCTCTGTGATATCCATGTGGTTCGACGTCAGAGGACCCTGGTTGCTTCCAGGTCATCCAAAGCTTTGTTGATGAGCTTCTAAGCTGCAGCAACAGGATCATTGTCAGCTTGGGTCTCAGTGACATGAATGAGAGACGAGACAGGAACAGCAGGGCAGATTGATGGTACGGATGAAGACAAGCTGCCTGGTAAGATGTTGGCTTTGTTCCAACAGTTCCGGACTGTCATGGTATCCACCTCGTTCCAAGCTTCATGAGCAAGTCTCATGGCAGCGAGTTGATCAATATCATATATATGTTATGATTCTATGACTGGCATGTTTATTTTTCCTTGAACTCTTTCTCTCCTCACGATAGGGACCGCCCCTATCCGATGTCTTCCGATTTATCCCTTACGATGCTGTATTGTCACTCGGCGACTCTTCCTGAGTATGACACCTATTTCTTCCCGCTCGCTGACATTCCACTCTTCTGGACAGCGGGATTCTGTTTTCCTTCCAATTCTTCCTCTTCCGTTATGTTCCGACTAGCGGAACACTTACCTTTCCTATGGGACCCGATGGTCCATGCTAGATCTTGCATCGTATAAATACTCGAGTCTTGTACTTGTAAAACCCAATCTAGTTCTATGCAATTCATACTGCATTTACTGGAGTTCCACTCACTCGAAGTCCCCTTCTTCTCGTTCAAGTTCTCCCCTTTCTCCCTTGCGAAGAACTAGGACTTTGTGTCATTACAAGAGGACCCTTCATTTAGGGTTGAGTATGACATCGACAACTTCACTTTGCTTAAGTTGTCAACTATCAAACAGAACACTGCTTACTCTTGTTTCACTCTCCACAACTGTGTTAACTCCAGTTGTCACGGTAAGCGTAACAAAAGAACTAGATTACTGACCAGGCTCTGTTTTCTAACAGAAGGCCCTGCCCATCATATCATGGTTTCGTGCCCCCTCGTCTTCACCAGAACCATCTACCAGTGTGGATCCCTCTGATCCTTTACCACCTTCGTCTGGATTACCTGAACTTTGGAGATTAACATCTGATCACCCGGATTACCTTCCTCTCCCAAGAAGGCTTAGTTCCCTCGATGAAAAAGGAACTTATAAGAGAGCACAAGAAAGAGTCAAAGAGCAAAATATTGCGGAAGGAAGATTACCCTACGCCCTTCCACCTCGTCCCATCCCATCTTTTGCTCCTCGAACTCCAGGCCCATCTTGCAGACCAGAGCCTACACCGATACCCATTCCAGAACCTACTG
>JBBPLG010000815.1:0-13212 GCA_038089695.1 Xanthoconium separans | reverse complement strand
TTTAGGACCATGAGACAGTCAAATAGATGTCTCATGCTGCTAGAGCACAGGATTGTATGTTTGACATATATAAACTGGCCCATGCTAGTAAAGCTTGAGTATAATGAAAGAAGTTCAGGCACCCTTTGAAATTTACACACAAGATTGACAATGTGTTATCTAATGGCTGCATGGTTCTGGTTTGTGGATGGGAACCAACACCAGGACTGGACTTCATCCTGGATTATATCTGGATGGTCAGACCCACAGTGTTGCAGAATGTAGTTGTCCAAAGTAATTATGTGAGATAGCAATGACAAAATTGACATACTCATTGCATGATAGACACAAACTTGCAGGCAGAGGAACAGAAGAAGGGCAAGCATGCAAATCTCAGCAATGTCCATCACCACATCACAATCAAAGGCTTCATGGAGGCTGGAGACATGGAAGATGAGTGCCTAAACCTACTCAATCTCCCCAATATCCCAGCCAACATCCCAATCTTCCTCAGGTAATTGCATGCATGATAGCCTTTGCATCCACACATTCCAAAAGATATTCAGACCACTCTTGGACAACATACTCCTCATTGCCTTCCTACTCACAATTCTATTCTCACTCACTGGTGTACTGGTGACAGGATCCCTCTTGAGTCTCATCCACTCTCAACATTGCTGTCATTTCACACACTTAGTCTTTTGGCTCTTCAAGACATTAGCTTGTGCTTGTACCCTCAAGACTCCAAGGTCTCCTCTCCAGGACAGGACAGTACTATGCAGGGCTGATTGACTCACAGTACACTAAGTTGTATATGACTACTTCATCCCTTTCCACCACAGAAAAGTTGTGACTACCTTCACTAGGGCACAAGCTTGCAGTAAGCATAATATGGGGATGGAAATGAAAGCTCATCAAAAAGTCACAAGGAGTTGTTTGTTTATCAGAGAAATGAACATGCATCCCCCCAATCCCCCATTGGGCATTGTGCTGCTTCAGAAGGGCAACACATTGTAGATCAATCCACCATTTATATCAAGCCCTTCATATGACCCAAAACACACAGAATCCAGCCTCTAGGCAGCAACCATTTCATGTACATGCCTGAGCATGGCTTTATTTCAGGCACCATTTCCTTTCATTTAGCACATTGCATTTGATGGAGCTATTGAATGCATTTTACTCCTTCAGAGCATAGGGAGAGGGCAAAGTGACTCAGGCATCACTGAGCACAAATGCAACACATCTACTGTATCATTGAGTCACTATGTGACCTGGATGCTGTTAGGTCTTTCAACCATTGCAAGAGATGAGAAACATAAGTGACACAGTTCAAGAGATTCTTACTTAACACATCTCCATAGGAGTGTTCTACAGAAGATCTCTAATTGCACTGGTCAGGCTTTTCAAGAGGATCAAGATGTATGTCACTGAGGAGACATTGGACCCAGCTCTAAAGAAAATGGATACAATGTTTACCAAAATGGCTGGGAAGTGCCAAGCAATGAAAAAGATCATGACCAAACTCAAGACAACACTGCACATGATAGATATAGAGACTGAGTTGGCAAAAGGGCTTTGGTGGGACCCTGAGCTGATGTGTGACATCAAGGATGCTGTAGCCAAATTCATTGTTTGATACATATGTATTTACCTCTTTCTTCACACCATAAGGAGTACCATACTGATATTTAGTTTTGTGTGATGCATTTAAATGTTGCAAACAACATGCTAAATCACCAACAACCATCAGCAGCACAGTTGGCAGTGCTGATGTCATTACTAAGTACAAATTATATATGCTGAACTGAGTTCAACAATGTCAAACCTGGTTTGGCAGCAATCAAGACAGTGTCCCATGCATTGCAAACTTGCTGAGGAGGATTGGGATTGTTGATATGTTGTCTGAAATGGCTGGCAAATGGACTGGAAGGTTAAGGTAGGCTGTCCACTGTGTTGCAGCAGGGATGGTGCTGACCCATCTGATTTATGTTCATCTGTCCCTGTCACAATTGGTGCTCCAACTTCAATATGCCATCAACCTCTCTCAATCTTGTCCTGGACTTGGCTTGTCCTTGTGACCTCCTCATTGCTCAGAACATGGATGAAGAGAACTCCACTGCTAGCATGAATAAACACCATAACCCTGGATAATATATCAAAAGAAAAGAAGACTTAAGTAGAGCATATTATAAACAACTGCACACCATTAGATTGCTTCCTGGCAGAATGTTGCTATGATATAAACTGTGGTGGCTTAAGGGCATCCAAGCACATCAACCACATGCACCACCTCCACCACCTCCACCACAAAGATGACTGTGACTACAATGACTTGGCCCTCATAGTGGGATCCCCACCATGATTGTATCAATGACATAGCTGTGACAGTGTTCCCATTTTTGACATATTGTCTTTAGCTGTCATATCCCAGAAAATGTTTAACCCCAAGCCCCAAGTCCCAAACTCTGTCACCCTGCACACCACTCTGTCTCAACCCCTTCAGACTTTTGTTACTCTGCTTGGAGTTTATACTATGTTCTTGTAACTAACCTGTGCCTCACCTAATGTTGCACTGCCCCGACAAAGTGCAACTCTGGGCACAGCTCCAGCCTTTTGATAACCATACATTCTTAACTTTGCATACTTACTAAGATTGTTTGTCATAACCCTGAATGTACTCTATTCAGTTCTCCAAGTATTTGAACCTTTGTACTTTGTACCTTCAGCCCTCAGTTTAAATATCAATTTAGTTTCTCCTCAACTCTGCTTGAGTCTTGGACTCTCCTCTGATCTTGCCAATTGACTTTGTTGCTTGCAACATGAAGTCCCTCCTTGATTCCCCACCCCTAAACTCTGATCCCTGAAATCATGAACCTACCTGAAACTTCCAGTAAGGGCATGACATTCCACCTGAATTGTCTTCACCAAAAGGTTCACTATGCATCACCAGGTCATACGCAACCATCTATCCAGAAAAAGATGATCTGCTTCAATCGTTACCAATGCTGGAGGTGTCAAAGGATGCCACAGGTAAGAAATGATTACTGTTATGGTTTTCCATGGTTCACCGGCAGTACCACCGGACTGGACCAATTCATTCTTTTCTTCACCTTTCCTTGATGGACAGGGACTGCATTACCTCAAGGCTCTGGCAGAAGCCTTACCGATTACATGAGTACTCTGGGAGTACTACCATCATCATCCCTGTCTTAGGACACCTCAGGAGTCGCCATACTCTCACTTATGGCCAACTGTTGTTCTCTAGACGTCTCGGTCTTAGACAGTCTAGCTAGACTCTTTCTGAAGATGGACATCCATTCCTAGCCAATACCAGAACCCTCTGCCTCCCTCTTGTTATCCCACTCCTCACTGGTTGCAGGAGCATGACTCTTCATGACCCGGGCTGATCCTCTGCCACTGTACAGCCATATGAAACTCCATCCATATATGGCACTAGATGTGTCTCTGATCATCTGTGGATTCTTGTGCTGATTCTCATCACCCCGAGACAGCAGATCCCCTTTGATCCTATTTCTAGTTCCTGATGGGATCCTGTTCTTGATCTCCCATCACATGTACTGCCCAATGGACTCTATAGCCATATAGGGCACATTTCATCTTTTGATCCTCTTTGATCCTGTTGATCCACTTCTGCTCTTCATGACAATGGGACTCCTTTTGATCCTCTTCATTCCTTCCTGTTGTGGGAAGCCTGTTTGATCCTTCATGGATCACCCTTGACCCTGATGGTCTGTGCACCATCAGCCTACAGTATATATAGAGGTACCTTTGTTCACTGGTATCTCTAAGCTAGTTCTACGCCTGGATACCTGCCTGTATCACTACTGCACTTTGGTGCTCTCTTACTCACAATCATATTCTTGTCTACTGGTGTACTGGTAGAGGGATCCCTCTAGAGTCTCGTCCACTCTCGACATTGCCTCTATTTCACAACCTTCATCTTCCGGCTCTTCAAGGCATTAGCTTGTGCTTGTACCCTCAAGACTCTTTGTCAGTCTTGCACATCTGTGCTTGACCTCCTCTATGCAAGGGACGGTACTTGGCTGGGCCGGTTGGCTCACAGTACACTAGGCTGTATTACTGCTTACTTCCTCTTCTCTGTCACAAACGGTTGCGACTAACTTCACTAGGGCATCAGCTTGCAGTAAGCGTAACACATTGCAGATACTTGTAGAGGAATTAAAATTGACTTTTTTTCTATAGTAGTTACAATGGGGTTCATTCTAGGTGATCAAGTAGTCAGTCCTTGGCGCTTGTCTAAAAATCCTTGAGCCTTTGCTTTTTCCTTTCTTCAGAAAGTTTAGTGTTTCCTTTCAGCGCAGTCCAGGTTTGATTGATGCCCTCCATTGGGGTGTCTGTAGTTTGATCTTTTGGGGGATCTTCCAGGTAGATTTCTCAGAGGGATTTGGCCATCTCTTTGACACCATGTCCCTTGGTGATGAGTTGCTCTATCATCCTGATTGCCTCATTCTTTTCCTGTTTCTCCATGGGTTTGTCCTTGACAGCCCAGGCTTGAACTGGTGGGCACCTTCCATCTAGGCAAGGTCTGGGTTTCCAGGTTCCAGATCCTTTTCGGTTATCCCTATGGTTGTTATGCTTACTGTGACAACTAGAGTTAACACAGTTGTAGAGGGTGTGACAAAGTGAAAGCAAGAAGTCTGTTTGATAGTTGTCAACTTAAGCAGAGCGAAGTCAGCAATGTTGTACTCAACCCAAGATGGGTTCTCTTGTGACAACACGAAGTCCTAGTTCTTCACAAGTGGAAAAGAGAAGGACACGAGCGAGAAGAGAACGACTTCAAGCAAGTGGAACTCCAGTTAACGTGGTAGTTATTGCATAGAACTAGATTGTGGTTACAGGTAGGCAACTGCATGGGTATACCCGTGGGTGGCAGCGCCAGTACCCGTACCTGTACCTACTGATACACCTGTACCCTCAGTGAGGGTGTGGGTAAATTCACGGGTACCACAAATGCATACCCGTACCGATACCCATACTCTAAGGACCTGGGGGTCTCTAATATTTTCTAGTAAATTTAGCAACAATAGATACAAGATCATGAGTCTCCAGCATCGTCAACAGTTGTTGTTGTGGCAAGTTGAGACAAGAGTAGAGGGCGAGGAGGGGAGCATGGCAAAAGGAGAAGGCGGCAACAACGACAACGATGTGACAACTGCACGATTGCAGTTATCGCGTCATCATTGTGGCCAGTCGAGACAAGAGTAGAGGGCGAGGAGGGGAGCGCGGCAAAAGGAGAAGGTGGCAACAACAACAACAACATGACAACTGCATGATTGCAGTTATCGCATCATCATCGTGGCCAGTCAAAATGAGAGTAGAGGGTGAGGAGGGGAGCACAGCAAAAGAAGAAGGCAGTGACAACAACGACAACGTGACAACTGCACAATTGCAGTTATCGCATCGTCATCATTGTTGTTGCTAGGCAAGACTGAGAGCAAAGGGTGAGGGTGAGGACCAAGAGGCATGGCGAAAGGCAGGGAGGGAAAAGGGCACGTGCGGCAGCATCATGTCGTTGCGAGGTGGGAGAGGGAGAGGGAGAGAGGCTGTGTGCAGCAGCATTGTTGTCATTGTTGTCATCGCAATCATCATGAGGGTGAGGGGCGGATGTGAGGGTGCCGCACTGTGTTGCGTCAACGTGAGCTGGACAGGGGTGAGATGGGCCAGAGTGACAAGTAGGGAGGGTGTACCTTGGAGAGGGCACCTGCAGCACTGTGTCATCGCAAGGTGGGTGAAGGTGAAGGTGACAGCGCATGCAGTGATGGTGGCATCATTGTGGCAAGGTGGGTGGGGTGAGGGAGGCGCGTCATTGCCACAGTGTAAGGGTGTGTGCGGCATTGGCATCATCATGAGGGTGAGGGAGGGGAGAGGGTGCATGTGGTGGTGTCGTGTTGTCACAAGGTGGGTGAGGGTAGAGAAGGGGGTACATCGTCATCGTCATCGCGAGGTAGGGGAGCCAGAAGGCGCATGTGGCATCATTATTGGCATTGTCGTGAGGGTGAGGAAGGGGAGATGGCGCATGTGGCGGGGGTGATGGTGTCGTCTTCGTCATCTGCACATTGTCATGAGGTGGGCCCAGTGAAGGGAGAGGATGCACGACAGTGGCGGTCATTTCATTGTTGTTGTTGTCGTCATCAGGTCGTGAGTGGAGAGCAACCTACTATATGGGGAAATACCTGGACTGAGGGTATGGGTACAGGTACAGGTGTCACCATGCCAGACCCATACCCGTACCTGCATGGTACCCGTACCCGAGACCCAGGCGGGTTTTCCATACCTGTGCAGTTCCCTAGTTACAGGTACAAGACTTGAGTATGTATTTATACAATGAGAAATTTAGCACGGACCATCGGGCCCCATAGGGAAAGTAAGTGTTCTGCTAGTTGGAACAAGATGGATGAGAAGGAATCAGAATGTAAATGGAATCCTGCTGTCCAGAAGAGCAGAACATCAGCAAGCGGGAGGAAACAGGTGTCATAGTCAGGGAGAGCCACCGAGTGACAGTACTGTACATCATCATATGAGAATAGTTGGAAGACATTGGATGGGAACAGTCCCATCATGAGGAGAGAAAGAGTTCAAGAAAGTGAAAGAAAAATAAACATGCCATAGACAAAACTGTAACATTAGCCCCTCTCTATGGCTTGAGGTTCCACCTTCGAGACTAAACCTCCTTCGTCTCCTCAATCGTCTCCACTGTTGACCTCGTAGTCGGTGAGATCATACGAATCTTTGATCGACGGTCTCTCCCAACAGTACTCTGGTGTGTGCCCTTGGTGACTGCAGTGTATGCAAGTAAAGAAGGGGCAATCTTTTTGCGCATGGCCTGGCGCTGTTTTGCGACAGACAGGGCAAGTGTATTTGGGACAGTCGGGTTGTATATGGTCCGTGCCCCTACAAACAAAGCATCTGGTGCGATGGACATAGGGAGATGTGGAGGAGCGGGGGGTAGGGGTTCGGTCAACATCAATGGGGTTGGTCAAGGACCTGGCGGGTGAGGACAGTACCGAAGCCACCTTTTTACCTTTATCTCCTCATTGGCCCTTGACATCTGATGAATGGAGTCCTCCAATAATGATGTACATATTTCCTCTCGCCTTTGGAGGGTTGAGGGGGAGAGGGAGAGGGATGGTGGGCAAGGGGGATTGAGGCCAAGATTTGATCCATGAGTCCCCCATCAGCAAAGGGGTTCTTTCCATCAATTCTGGGGCAAACTCCTGGATGAGATCCCCCAGGGTGGACACTTCTCTTGTCAGGCTCACCAGGGGCTGGCACAGGAACGGGGGTATTGTTTTCTTTATTGGAGGAGGATAAAGGAGAGGAATCTCTAGTGGTGGCAGTGGAGGAGAGGTCAGCATCCCAGGTGCAGAGGGGGTTGTCCCAGGGCATGATTGACTGGCCAAGATAGAATTGTTTGTATTGGTGGGGGAGGGATCTGAAGAGGGTACAGATAACGGGAGCAACAATGATGAAAGGGAGCTTATTGAGGGCCATAATGACTCCAAAGTGTTGGAGAGTGTTGAAAATGTAGTGTTGGGCCTCAGAGATGATGGTGTCCATGAGGACGTGTCCGGGGTTGGGTTCGAGTACATCTCCCATAGTGATCTCATGGACTCGCTTAATGGTATGGAGGGACTGGGTGACAGTGATGAGGGTATCAAGGGGGCCACCATGCACAAAGGCATCGTCTCATTTAAGATATCTATGGATGACAGGGTTGGAGAGGAGGGCACTAAGGGCCATCTGGCAATGTTCGGGAGGGAAGCGGTGGAGATGAAGGGGGGTGTCGAGTGGGAGGTTATTGACAGTGGCATACATGTTTCAAGGGGAGCAAGGATGGGAATGGAGAAAGCCTGCCACCAGTCGGTGTGCCTTATAGCTTTTTCCAGTATTAATTCCGAGGGACTATCTCTTATCTCCCAATCGGTCCCAATATTCCTGAATTAGTTCTGTGGAATGTTGCAGGTTCTGTGTTGATTCCCAAGTGTTCTCTGCCACAGAATAGCCCTTCCATTTGACCAGATATGTCCGTTTGGTGGGCGACCCTCGGTGTTCCAAGATGTTCTCTACTTCCCACTCTTCTTCTCCTTCTATTATATCCGGTGGTTCTGGGAAGAAGTTTTCTCTGTGTTCCTCGTGGAATATGTTGTGAATTTTCCACGTTGGAGGGAGTTTAAGGCGGTAGGAGATTGGCGAGAGTACTTGGATAATTTTGAAGGGTCCTTCCCTTCAAGGAGCAAGTTTTCAGGTGGGGTACCTTAGTTTGAGATTCCGGGAGTCCAGCCAGACTTTTTGTCCTGTTTTCCAGGGAGTAAATTTGGACGTGATTTGGTCTGCCATGTATTGTCTGGCTTTGTCATGCACAACAACCGCTTCTTCTTGGGCTTTTTCCAGGGAAGTCATCCGCTGTTCTAGAGCCGGAAGGAAGGTTTTTCCGAGAGGGGGATAAGAACGGGGTTTGTTTGGTGACAGAGTGGTGTGCGGAATTGTGATGGTATTCGGCAGTGGTAACAAGGTCTGCCCATTTCTGTGGAATTCCATCGCAAAAGATTCATAGATACGTCTCCAATTTTTGATTGACCTGTTCTGTTTCTCCATAGGTTTGGGGATGGTATGTGGTGGAGAGGGTGACATCATATTGGAGGATTCTAGTGAGTTCAATGGCAAAGGCAGAAGCGAATTGGGGACCTCAGTCTGAGATTATTTTGTCATGCAGTCCAAAGCGTCTGAAAACGGAAGAGAAAAAGATTTTGGCCACCCCCACGGCATCAATGTTTTTGGTGCAAGGTTTGAAAATCACCCCCTTACTCAGCCCATGGTCTACCATGACCATGATGGAATCAAAGCCGTTGCTGGTTGGAAGTCCAGTGATGAGATCAATGGACACTTGCTGGAACGGGCAAGTGGCTGTGGAGGCAATTGGAGAGAGAGCGGGTACCATTGGGTGGGTTTGAACCTTGTGGGCCTGACAGGTGGTGCAACCAGAGATATATTGGCAGACAAACATTGTCATTCCCAGCCACCAATAGTCTTTTTCCAAGGTGGCAATGGTCCGAAAATAACCATTGTGGCCACTAAGTGGGGAGGAGTGGCATTTCTCCACCAGTCGATGGTGAAGGAGGGTATCCAGTACATAAGTTTGTCCCTTATAGTAAAGGACACTGTCGGTATATGCCCAGTCCATTAGGTTATTGAAACGGGTCAGCAGGACCTTATCATGGTCCATGCTGAGAAGTTTTAACCATTCAAGGACAAGGGGGTCCGACAGGGTGGATGCGAGGAGTTTGGATCATAATTTGGCATCAATTGTTCGGATGAACAGCTGTTCTGGAAGGATTATCTTTTCCATGTTGTCAGAATTGGTGGTGACTCCTTTGGGTTGTGACAATGCGTCAGCTGGTCCCATTTGGGATCCTGGGCAGTGTTGGAAGGCAAGATTATATTCTTGGAGGAAAAGCTGCCATCTAGTGTGTCAGTGGGACAAGTTCTGCAGTTGCTGAAAATAGGTAAGGTTTTTGTGGTCCATGAGGACGGTTACCACATGTTCAGTGCCTGTGAGGTAATGTCTCCATTCCTCTAGGGCATGGATGATAGCTAGAAGTTCTCTGTCATAAATGTTGTAGTTCTGCTCCACTTTGGAGAGGGTTTTAGACAGGTATGAGCAGGGGTGAAGGTTACCATTGCTGTCTTTCTGCATTAACACTGCCCTGGTTGCTACAAGGGAGGCGTCTGTCATCAGAGTGAATGGTTTGGAGGTGTCAGGCATGGTGAGGACAGGTTATCATAGGAAGGTGTCTCATAGACACTCAAATGCTTTTTGGTGAGAAGGTGTCCATTCCCACTTGGTGGTTTTTCAGGTAAGGTCGTTAAGTGGGTGGGTGATGTCGGAAAACCCTGGGATGAACTTTTGGTAGAAGTTACAGAATCCCAAGAAAGATCGGACCGCAGTCACCAATTGGGGGGGTTTCCAATCTCTGATGGCATCGACCTTGGTCTTGTTCATCTGCACTCATCCATTTCCTACCACCATTCCAAGGTATTCTACTTCCTTGGCAGCAAAGGTGCATTTTTTGAGTTTGAGGAAGAGTTTCTGCTCTTCCATTCGGGCCAGTACTCTTCTCGTCCGTTCTTCATGTAATTTCAGGTCATTCTTGGAATGGATGAGGAGGTCGTCCATGTAGATGACTAACCATCCTTTGGCGATCATATCAGCAAAGGTGTCGTTCATGTAGGCTTGGAACATAGCGGGGGAGTTGCACATTCTGAAGAACATAACTGTAGGTTGGTAGAGGCCATAGGGAGTGATGAAGGTAGCTTTCCATTTGTCCACCAGGTTGATCCGAATGTTGTTATATCCCCATTGCACATCCATCTTGGTGAATAACTCTGATTCATTCAGCTTATTGATCAGATCGCCTATAAGAGGTAGGGGGTAGGCGTTCTTTACAGTCTGGGAATTTAGGTAACGGTAGTCCTGGCAGGGGCGGAGTTTTCCATCCTTCTTCTGGATGAAGAAGAAGGGAGACACTTGTGGGGATTTGGATGGCTCTATCTTTCCTGAGGCAAGATGTTCTTCAATGAATTTCCTACAGGCTTCCTGTTGTGCAGGGTTTAATTGATAGGCTTTTCCCCTTTTTGGTACGAACTCCTTAGTGAGCTTGATTTTGTGGTCAAAGGCTCGTTTTGGGGGTAGTTCGTTAGGTGGCTCTTCAAAGACTCTTTGTTACGGTTTTACTTACGGTGCGTTTATTTTCTTTCTTCTGGTGGACTCATTCCCTCCTCACGGTGGAACCGTTTCCACCCGATGTCTTCCGATTATCCCCTATGATGCTGTATTGTCACTCAGTGGTTCACTCCGAGTACGACTCCCCTTTTTGTTCCGCTCGCTGATGTTCCACTCTTCTGGACAGCGGAACCCCGTTCACTTCCCTATTCCTTTTCGTCCTCTCATCGTTCTGATAGACAGAACCTTTTACCTTTCCTATGGGACCCGATGGTCCGTGCTACATTTCGCATCATATAAATACTCGAGTCCTGTACTTGTAAACAATAATCTAGTTCTACGCAATTTATACCGCATTTAGCTGGAGTTCCACAAGCTCGAAGTTCCTTCTTCTCGCTCGTGTCTCTCCCCTTTTTCCTTAGCGAAGAACTAGGACTTTGTGTCGTTACAAGAGAATCCCTTCTTTGGGATTGAGTATGACATCTTCAACTTCACTCTGCTTAAGTCGAAGACTATCAAACAGAACACTGCTTCTTCCTTGTTTTGCCCTCTTACAACTGTGTTAACTCCAGTTGTCACGGTAAGCGTAACAAAAGAACTAGATTATTAATAGGCCCTGTTCCTTAACAGAAGGCCTTGCCCATCATATCGTGGTTTCGCGCCCCTTCGTCTTCCCCAGAACCCACACCAAGTGTGGATCTCCCTTCGTCATCCAATAGGCTCCCGGATCTCTGGAATTTACCCACCAGACATCCAGATTACCTTCCTCACCCAAGAAGACTTGCATCTCTCGAAGAGAAAGGAAATTACAGACGAGCTCAGGAAAGAGTTCGAGAACAGAATCTTGCTGAAGGAAGACCAGGACATGCTCTCCCACCTCGTCCCTTCATTCCAGTCGGCCTTATTCTGCCCTCTGCCCACCCCAAACCTATCCCTGAACTCATCAAAGAAGAGGACAGATTCAGTCCTATAAATTGGTCTGCACCCGCTTCCCCAGTACAACCTGAATGAATCCCTCTTCCTCTCGATCCAGAATCAGACTCCGAAGACGAAATGCCTGAACTAAAAGCCAGTTTACCTGACGAGTTTTCCGGAAATGGCATTGATGCCAACTGGTGGCTCCACACCATGGATGCGTACTTCTCCATCAATCCAAAATACGACGATCAAGCTAAAATCGTCACTGCCCTGAATAGGATGAGTAAGGGCAAAGGAAGGACCTTCTCTGAAGGGTATTACGAGTGTTTGGCTAAGAAACTAATCCCAGAAGAAAACCAAACCTGGGAAAAGTTCAAAGCCAATTTTCGGGGCATGATGTCCATTCATGATGAAACATCTTCAGCCAGGAGGAAACTCTATGCCATTTGCCAAGGACCTAACAATGAAGAAGCCTTTAACAAATTCACTTCAGAATTCAAACTCCTGGCAGCCCAATCTGGGATCATTGATCAATCCGCTCTTTGCGAAACCTTCAGCAGGGGAGTTCATGACGACCTCATGGGGAAGGTACTAGGTTCCAATGAAGAACCATTAATGGTGGATGAATGGATCAAAGTGGCAGGAAAGTTTGCCCGCCAAAATGAACGCATCAGAGATATCCGAGGAAGGAGACCCGGATTCGGAGGATATGGATCTTCCTCCAACAGTAACCGAGACCCCAACACAATGGACATTGACTATATCTAACTCTCCCCTGTAGAGAGGGCCAAGCTCATGAAAGAAGGCAAATGCTTCATATGCAAAAAACTGGGATGTTCCACTAGGAACCACAAAGACAACTGTAAAGGGTCTGAAACTGGAAATCTGGACCCCGATCGGACAAACCACTCCCACGTCCCCCCATGCAAAACCGGACTGTCGAAGACAAACCCGTGGAAAAAGAGGAAAAGAACAAGGCGATGAGAATGATAGAACAACTGGTTGCAAAAGGACACGGAGTAAAAGAGATGGCCAAATCTCTCAGAGAAATCTACCTGGAGGATCCACCCACCTACCAAACTAAAGACACTCCCACAGAAGGGATCAACCAGACCTGGACTGCACCCAAAAGAGGGGCAAAATTTTCAGAAGAAAGGGTGAAACAGCGACTCAAGGATTTTTAGACCAGCGTCGAGGACCGACTACTCGAACACCTAGAACCAACCCCATTGTAACTACTGTAGAGGAAAAGTCAATTTTAATACCTCTACAAGTATCTGCAATGGGGGGAGTTCATGTCGGACAAACCACCGCCCTGATCGACTGTGGAGCAACATCCTGCTTCATGGATGAAGCCTACGCACGAAGAAATCGATTCCCTTTCTTCCAACTTGCTGAACCTTGAGAAGCATACAATGCGGACGGAACCGTTAACAGATCCGGAACCATCCGTTATCGTACCCGAGTAACCATCTACATTCAAGGAGTTCCCCGAAACCAAGACTTCTTCATTGTCCGATGCGGAAAACAGAACATGATCTTAGGGATGA
>JBBPLG010000814.1:806-13221 GCA_038089695.1 Xanthoconium separans | reverse complement strand
GATTGGAAGGTTGGAAGGAGGTTGTAGTAAAACAGGTTATAAGAATTTGTTACCAAACTTTGCTTAAAGTGCTGACCAAAGCTGGGACCACTACTGGGAACTATTTTCATTTTCTTCAACCTTTCCTTGATGGACAGGGACACCATTGTTATGGATCTGTGTCTGGGCATGTTTATTTTCTGTCTTTTCTCTTATGGACTTATCCCCTCCTCATGATGAAAATGTTCTCCCATCCAATGTGTCCCCATATTCCCACTACAATGATGTACTGTATAGCCACTCAGAATGTCATCTCCAAGTATGATAACCCATTCTATTCCACTCACTGATTGTTCCACTCTTCGGAACAGCAGAAACTCTTTTGCTCTATTTTCTTACATTCTGCTAGCAGAACCAATTACTGATCCTTAGATCCTATGAGACTTGATGGTCTGTGCATCCTCCATCATATAAATACTTGAGCCTTTGTACTTGTAGCCTTTACACAGAATAATATCACGTTAACTGGTGTAGCACAAAGCTCAAAGTCATTCCTTCTTCTCGCTTGTGCCTTTTCTCTCTTTGCAAAGAACTGGGACTTCACACCTTTGCAAGCGGACCCCTCTATTAATAAGGGTTGAGCAAGGCACCATTAACTTCACCCTGCTTTAGTCTTTAGTCTATCGAACAGGCATCCACTATTGTTCTCACTCTTCCTCCACAACTGTGTTTACTCCAGTTGTTATGGTAAGCATAACAACCATTACCTGAAGGCTCTGGCAGACACCTTCATCCTTTGTGCAGTACTCCAGGTGTACTTATAACATCCACAATCCATGTCTATGGACACCACCAGAAGTCACCATACTCACACTTATGGCAAACCCTCATCCTCCCTTCCCTTTTCTTCTTGCAAGCCTCTAGGTCTTCTTTAAATTATTTACAGCCCAACATCACCACTTCACTGCAGGCCATTTCATGCTCAACATCAAACCATGCCTTGGAATTGCCACTCTAGACTGTCAAGGCCTTCCAATCTGGCCAATCCTTCAGCTCCTTGGCCTTCTTTATCTCCCTTTCAGCCAGGGAGATGACCAAGGGGAAATTATCTGCCTAGTTGTACTTTTTATGTTTGATGGACCACTGTGAGGAAGTGTCAATTCATTGCTCAGCTTATCAGCAAATTCTTACCAGAATGACACACAGTTTGTCCACAGCCCTCTGCCATTAACCAATGCTAACAGCATATACAGTATGAGGATTGAGACAATTTCCCTTGCATTGTTCTTGGCTTCATTACTCTGCCTTGTGGTCTTGGCTTGTATCAAGCCATCACAGAGGGTTGAAGTTGAGAAGAATTGGGTTTGTTTTGTGAGTTTTATGTGCCAAGATCAGTCCCATTGTTAGCTCAAAATAGTAAGTGTGGGCACTAAGCCAGCTCAAGTCCTGCCAGTCCTATTGCACCTGGCCCTTCCAACCTGTTGACAAGTGTGTTCACTGATTCAATGCCCTGTCTGGACCCATTGGCTTGGACCCCCACCTATTTGGAGCTTGCTGAACTATCAATATCTGATAGCTCACACAATGCTCAGCTGCTGTCTGGACTCCTCCTGAGCAGTTGAGAGCTGGTTGGTTCACTCAACCATTGGATGGATGGATGCACCATTCTGACATTAGAATTCAATATACCTACCTTATGTACATTTTTTGTATATAAGCAAACTTGTCTCTTGAGGATAAAGCCACCCTGATGAGCAGGTGTGCCAACTGGGATCGCTCACCAGGAATGCGAAGGTTGGTGAACAACCAGCTCATTATTTGGGCCCTCTTGAGGAACAGGTGGGCTGGCAATTGTGGATTTGTGACAGCAATATTGTGAAGCTCCAGCAAAGGTAGCCCATGGATCACAGTGTTCCACACAAGTGTTGAATATTCTGGAAGAGGAACATTAGGGAGGGGTGGGGCCAAGGTTCCATCATCATGGTTGAAATGAGGGATACTTTCTTTGATGTCATGTCTGCCAAAATGTCTCTGGACTCCAGATACTGGAAGATATGGAAGTCAAGTCAAGGTTCCACACTAAGCAGAGTATAAATGGACCACAGATTGAAGTTGACTTCATGTGCAACACCCCCATTTTGTCAGTGGTGCAAGAACAATGAGTGCTTGTCCAAAGATTTAGCACCATGGCTATATTCATGCCTCACTGCACTACAGTCCATCACAGAGACAGAAGGAGTGGCAGGCATATGAACCTTATTCATGAGATGGTGGTCAGGATGCTGTGAAGGGCATATGTAAGAGAGTTGTTTGGATACCTGATTGGTATGTATCATGGGATAACCATTGGTGGAAGACAAGGGGGAGGGAGAGGAAGGCTTGAATCCCTATGGAGAAAGGAGGGGTTCAAGTGAATGTGGCTGTCTTTGCACTAGATCAGCAATCTGGGGGGCAGCTGGATCAAAGATCTACAGCCCTTGGGGTTCTTGGGCATCTGGAATGTGAGTGGTAGTTCTCTTTCTTTGGAAAGGACGCAGGTACATAGCCAAACCATTGGTAGGATGCTTCTTGCAGGAATGCTGAGGGTTTCAGGGACACTTATCAGGATGTCACCACTTTGGGATAGCATCATGCTAGTATTTGTCTAATAGGTGGATGCATTGAATCACAATGCATCTTCCTCATATGCATCTATGGAAGGATGTGAAGAACTTGGAGAGAAGCAGACAAATGAGGATGCTCACAATTGATGACAGACAATGACAGGGTTGGAGCCCTCCTGCCACAGAGAGGGAGGCCGAGTGGAGGGAGATGGGTGGTGTGTGGTGTGTTGGATGGTTGAGGATGGCACAGGGTCACATTGGGGAGAAAGCTGATCAGGCTTGGGGAGAATGGAGGCAGATGGGCACAGGAAGTACACATAGTAGGGGTAGCAGACATCCTGTGTGAACATGCATGGTTGGTGGTGCTGTAGGGCAGGTTGAGCTGGTGTGGGGCAGGTGGCAGGTGGAGATGTGCATTTGGATATGAGTGGGGGAAGACATCAAGACCAAGGTTGTCACAGAAGATAGCATATTCGTGGGAGTGGGGGTTGAGAAGGTGCAGCTGGAACAATTGGGTGTGTGGAAGCAACAATGCTGGCTGCACTTCCACATCCAGGTGGATCAGGATGGCAGTAAAGTTTCATTAATTGATGTGAAAGTGGAGAAAAGGGGATCAGGAGATGATTTACTGCTGTCAATTTGAAACTTGGCCCCAAATATTGGGGAGTTGGGGCCAAAGCAACCTGCAGCCCATTAATTTTGTGTTCAGCATATAGTGTTATGCTTGGTGAGAGCATAGCCCAGACAATGGTCAAGGGTCTGAGGTTGAGAGTCCTAGACAATGAACGTCATAGGGTCAAGGGTTCAAGGTAATCGAACAATGAGGGATCAGAAGGTCCATGCACACTGCAACAGACAGTCAAAGGTTCTAGAGCAAAGTGTCCACTCAACAAGTAGGATGGAGACTTTTTAGGAGAACAAGGACAGAGGAGAAACAAGTATATCACTGGGAGCCCAAGCTGAGGAGACAGTGAGGGGATATCAGGACTTTATATAATGTTACAGGGTTCTATGACTAAGCAGAAGTAGAAGGTTGTAGAATGTTACAGAGTGGTTATGTGACTCTGAGTCATCATGAGTAAGACACTATCAATAGATATGTGGGATGGAAGGTTCTAGAGACATGGAAGAGAAATGATAATGAAGCAAGTGAGGTAAAAGGTATTGAGTCATGGGAGGATGAGTCATTGTGAGAAAAGGAAAGATATGTAAGTCCTGAGAAAACATACAAGGAAAGAGAAAGAAATGGGAAAACATAACACATATGGCTTTGAGTTGATGAGCTTGATGTACTCAGCTTAGATAGCACTTGTCTGGGGTTGTGGGACCATCACATGCTAGCACTTTCTTCAAAACCTGCTGTGTAGCATCAAGGGTGAGTCACTGCAGAGATTCTAGACAAATGCAAATAGGATACTCACCTGAAGTGCCCTAAACTTCAACTTCAGTAGCTGCATTGATGCCCTGCCCAGCATTTTGCAGTCAAGCTCCCCAATCAGTCATGCACATTCATGACCATCAATGGCATTGTGAGGGAATTTCCAACTCCCATCCAACCTCTACTGTGTAGCCACAGCAATGAAACCTGGATGGAAACTAACCTGGTCTGCTCTGCCCCTGCAAAAGGCAGCATCAACCAATGGAACTCAAATATTCATGTCAAGTTTCTTTTGCATGTCCTCCTCACAACTTGCTATCCCCTCCCTCTCTGCTTCTTCAGACAGCCTCTCAGTGCTACATGTATCATGGACTCAACAGTACCACCCACTTGTGGAATCTGACATTTGCCACCATCATCAGTTGACATGAGAGCTTTGATTGCTACGTGAAATGTGCAGAGCCACATGAGTGTGCTACATGATGACATGCGATGTGTTCATGACCTGATTTCAACTAGCATGGGCATTGTCACTCAGCCCTCAGCCCTCAAGGTGGGATGTATGCTAGGACCAGTGTTCCAGTGATGTCTACGACCCCCATATGTTCCTCGAGCCCGAGATAGACTCACATGCCAAGAGCAGCAGCCAACATGCTGAGCGATGCACAGACTATGGGCAGTGTTGCCATCTGAGAAGCAAGATGGTGTACTGACCCTGGTGTGAAGCACACATTCATGCTGCAAGACAACAAAGCATATCTGGGACCTGCAACAAGCATAGTACTCAGTCAACATGGTGAGACACTAGCAACCTACACATTCTGACTAGGCAGTAGTGTTGCTGGAAGGTAAGGCTACCTTGGACACCAAATGCAGGCATGAGGCTGACACTGCCACAACCTTACCTCACCCCACCACAAGTCACTCAGGTGTCCTGATCAAGCCATGATGCTGTTGAATGACATAAGTGATATTGGGCTGTCAAGTTGGAGCTTCAGAAGTATCAAGAGAATGGCACAATAATGAAGGACTCAGATGAACTTGCACACTTCAACATCTTGGACTACTGGCAGGTATGTAGTTGAGCATCTTTTTTCTTGTGGTTAGGGTTATGCATTTATCTCAGTACATGGAATTATAATCTATGTGGCCCCCTTCCTGTGCTGATAAGGTCCTGTTTTGGAGGACCACCTCATCCAACCTGGAGTGGCCATGCACCTCACCTACCTCAGATTTTTGATGTAAAACTCCACTGGCACCTTGACCTTACAAGAGACTGTCAACATGGGTGGGATACTACATGGATCAGAAGGGGAAGAGCCAGAATATTGTATGGTGTACCTATTGTTCCCAGCTAGAATCATCTGCTCACACTTCACTGCATGGATTGACATCCTGTTAGCATGAACAACAATTCAGAACAAGGACAGTGGGATGTTCATCCAGACTGCACACAGAGATCATATATATAGCAACTGAGATATCTGTGGACAGATAGCGACCTACAATACAAGGGCCTGAGACAGCCTGAGAGCCATCAGTGACACCATGGACTCGTGACTGTGCTTATTGAGAATGAGCATGAACCCAAGTCAGAGGATTCAATAATATTCTTGTTTGTTCACAACTAGAAGTTTCAAGCTCAGAGACTCACACTATTACTCATTTGTAGTTGTTATCAAAAAGGGTCACATGCAATATGGGAGACTGGTGGTGACCAACTACCACAAGCACCCAGAGTACATGGCCAGATTTTTCTCATGGTTTGACCATTTTACACCAAAGGAATGCAGTCATGATATGTCTGTCAAGCAGGCAGGACTTCCATCTGATGACAACAATGAGAAGCTAGGGATGATATTGGATGCTCTAGAATCCACCACCACCACCATCGGGACAATGACGCACCTTGCCCTCACCCTCCTCACCCTCCATTCAACATGAAAGATGACATGTAATGACTGCTGTGGACTTTTAGTAGAATGAGAGTGCATGATGGTCACCAGATGTGTTGTACCCCCACTTCTTCCCATTCACACAGGTATCCACACTTGTACTGTGGGTGAGGGTATGGGTTACCACAGGTACAGGTATTACTGTGGGTCACAAAATCATAACCTGTATCCATACCCATGCAGGTAAGGGTATCAATATCTGTGCAGGTTACTGCAGTTCCCTAGCACACATACATCATCATGCTCACTTTTGCATGTCCATCATGCTATATACATTGTATCATACTTTGTCCTGATGTTTACACCACTTGTTCAAATATATTTGCCTTTGCTTCTTTCCAACACATGCTATATGGTAGTAGAAGTGTTATATATGTACTATGTATGTAGTTAACTCTGTTTTCTCAATGACCCCCATTTTGTGTGCACTACCCATCGTTTTGTGTGTGTGATTGCTTGTTTTGTGTGTGTGGATTTTTGCACCACTTGGACCTTTATATCTGTTCAACATTCAGAGCCTTTTGTAATTATGTAGGTGGGGGTTTGGAAACTGTAAAGCTCACAACACAACTCAACTTGTCCCCTTGCATCTTGTACTGAAGTCCCCTGCTCGATGGCTCCCAAACCCTCTAAGATGGCTCAAGACAAAAACCCCCAGAATGCAGAAGCCATGAGTGATGATAGGAAAATTGCCATAGATCTTGTCAGCACTGGCAAATGGCAGAAGGCCATGGATGAACTAAGCACCATCCTGGTAGGAATCTGCTCATATGGTGAGCAATGTGCTGATGCTTCATTAAAGCATTTCCCCAACCATGAAAATTACAACCTGTCCCAAGACTTCCTGGTAATCATCACGCTGGCTAGAAGGGAGATGAATAAGGCAAAGCGATTGGGGCAGTGGCCAGATTGGAAGACCATGATGGCCTGGAGTGCCAAAAGTTTGCCAAAGAAATGGTTTGATCCTAACCACCAATTGGCCTGCAAGGAGGTGGTCAAGCTGGGTTGACAGTGGTTTGAAGAAGACCTAGAGGAGAAGAAGGCTCACAAAAAGAAAATGGAGATACAATTGAACACCATGTGGGCTCTTATCCCACCCCAGTGCCCCATTCCAGCGATGAGATGTGTGCTGAGTGTCATCGTGTGCACTCAAAAGAGTGCATGGTCACCTAGCCCAGAGGGTAAGGGTCTTTCCCAATGTGCAGGCTCACTGGCTGATGTGCTCTACAGTAATCTTCCCCAGCAACTTAGACAACAAGTCTTCATCCAATTCAGCACAACAGACAGGGGAATCTTCCAAGTACAAATGTAACCACCTCACCTGACCAGAAACACAACATTGGCTAAAAACAACAATGCTTTTGGGAATAAAGGGTCATTGTAGCTGCAGTATATCTAATTGACCCATAGATGAGGAGAAATTTAATTTCTTGGTCCTGTGCCATCACCAAGGGTCTGAGTATGATACATCGTACAAATAAAACAAAATGCATCACATGACAGCAAGCATCCACCTTGGGTGGACCGATGGCTGCTTACCAATGTGTGGACTCAGGTGGGGTGGTCTCCATTTGTGGTGTGGACCCAGCTATGATGTTCCAGTTTACATAAATATCCCACACAACAATAGCACAACTTTCCTCCCTCTGTTATTGATACACCATCAGTGAGTGAGTATCTCAATGCATGTAGGCTCATACACTAAATATAGAGCCTCAGCTGAAATGTCCATTAGAGAACTGATCCCTCTGCTCACTAGTTGAGTAAGTCTCATGAAAGCCTTCTAACAAATACGAGCTGAGAGCTCGCTGTTGGGCCTTTGGCCCAACAGGGGCATAACGCAATGCTTTATCCTAGCAGTGTGTACAGGTATATAGTAATGTTGGCAAATGCTCACTTCGGCACCTTCGGTGCCTGCGTTTGCATTCGGAGGTTGTGTGTAAATATAATAATGTCAGCTTGTGCACCTTTGGTGCCTGTGATTGCATTCAGATATTGATAGTAGTGCCTTTGGCACAACAACTCCAATTGTTGTCAAGTTACATTACACTTTCAATTCCAAGGAAAACACATATATAGTACAAATCAAAGTTCCAAATTTCTAAATACTTCAGTCCAAACTATGTTAGTAGTATTGGTGTTCTCTTGGTCCTCAGGAAGTAAGACTTTGATGTTTCTGGGATGAGTACAACATGAAAGAGCCACATACAATTGCCCATGAGAGAACACTGGTGATCTCAAGTTCAATCCAATATTGTTCAAGGTCTGTCCTTGTGATTTGTTGATGGCCATGGCATACACCAGGTGAACAGGAAATTGAAATCTTCTGAAGGGTACAGGAGAATCCCCCAATCCAGCATCAAGAGCCATCCTGGGTATCAAGACCACCTTTCCATCTCCATTGTTAGTGAGAACACAGCATTCCAAGACTCTCTGAGTTGATCTGAGAAGTCTCAATCTAGTACCATTGCAGAGACCTTGAAGAGGATCCAGATTGCGCAGGAGCATCAATGGAGCACCAATCTTGAGTTCCAGCTTGTGAAGAGGAAATCCAGAAGGATTGAATGTGTGTAAGACTTCTGGCTGAATATAGTCATACTCTGGATCGGTGACAGTATCTGCACTAAGATGGGTGGATCTCTCCTGTGGTGCAACAGAGTCTAGAATGGAAGCATTGATTCCATGGACTTGCTCATTTCTTGGACAAAGAATGGTATGGTCCAAGAAATATCTATCAGGTAGATGCTGGTTTTGAGCAAGAAGCTGAGAGTAGAGGGCTTGAATGAGAGAATCCATGGTATCCCCACAATTCATATGGTCTGAAAGGACAATGTCACCATTTGTGACTCCTATATGAAGTAGCTGTTGGGCCCAATCATCACACTCTGGATCCTGGCCAAGGTGCATGTTCTGATGAAGATAGTGTACAGCCATGGTTGGCCAAAGATTGGAGTGGGTAAGGGTGGCAGGAACAATCTGCTCTCTTGAACCATGTTAAATGACTGGAAGTGTCTGCCTGAAGTCACCACTAAAGAGGACAGTGATTCCTCCAAAGGGACGATGAGGTTGATTCAACAGATCACGCAAGGTATGATCCACAGCCTCAATGACATAGTGATTTTGAGAGGCAGATTCATCCCAAATGATGAGAGCTGTCTCCTTGAGAAGCTGATGAATGGGATCATCCTTTTTGATGTTGCAAGTGCTCTGCTCATGGCAAGGGATGGGAATCTTGAAGTGAGAATGAGCAGTACGACCACCAGGAAGGAGAAGAGAGGCCAGTCCAGTGGAAGCCACACAAAGAACAATTTGTCCCCTTGCATGAATGCCAGCAGCAATGAGTTTAGCCAAGTAGGTTTTACCACAACCACCACCACTATGAAGGAAGAAAGTGGTGCCAGTGGAGTTGAGAACACTATTCATGACTACATGGTAGAGATTGCTCTGTTGAGCATTGAGGGTGGGAAGGCCAGCATTTATAATCTGTTGTTGCTCTTGAGCATCATAAGCCAGCTGCTCATTGAGAAGAAGGTCCCCCTGCTGAGCATTCCAGTCATGTTGTGGTCTAGGCATGGAATCAAAGGATTCCAAGCTCTTTCCTTGTTTACAAAGGTCCTGATCTATCAGATGAAGGGCATAATCATAGATCTGCTCCTGAGTAGGCTGGGGAATATGAAGAACATGGATGAGACGATGCTGCAAGTCATCAGAAAGATGATGTTTGGTTGCATCCCACAGTCTATGAGGATCCACAGGAGAGCAATGGATGAGGATGATGACAAAGAGTTGACGAAGTCTATGACCTGTGGCAAAGTGGGCAGCCTCTTGAAGACATGACAACCATTCTCCTTCATCCTGCAAAAGACCCCTTGCATGACAGGCCTCTTTGAATGACTCATGAAGATGACCATCAACAGTACGAAGATCCTCATAGGACATAGCACCTATAACATAAGGTTGAAATGATTGACCATGAAAACAGACACATACATACCTTTAACCACAGTAAGCAAGAGATGCAAGTAGAAGACTTCACCAGCAGATGGAGAGTTGGAATACATGCGTCCAATGGCCTTGTATCTTTGACGAACCTTCCAGATAGCAAGTGTCTTATCCCAAACAAAGCTCTTTGGGAACTCCTGATAGAGATGATCATGTGCACCAGCAGCAATGAGATCAGGATCCTGATTTGCCTTGAACCAACCCAACAACTGGGTGTCCTTGACATTGTTGACCACATTCTCCAACTGAGCCTCAGCACGAAAGACAACATTCTGTTGGCCAGGAAGATGAACAGGAAGACGATAGACAGCAGGCCACTCCATATGCATGGGGAACTCAAAGATATTGTGGCAAGCCTGAGTGGAGGAAATATATCTGGCATCCAAATAAGAGGAGATTTCATCACCAGCCTGAATGGTGGCATGATCTGGGCCCTTGTAGATGTATTTGTGGATATACTTGACAGCCTTGATGGAACCACAGACCTCCAGATTCAAGTGACAGTTGAACTGTACCAGAAGTTCTCTTGGATGAGCAACCACATGTCTATTGTCAAAGACATCCTGACCCTTTTGAACAGTTCTTCCATTATCAGGGCGAGCATAGTCAGGATAGCCATCCTCTTTAATGAGAGTCTGATTGGTAAAGAGTTTTGGAAAGTGCTTTTTGCAGATATTATTCTCAAGACATCGCTGAGGAGAGCAAGGCCCATGAAGCATGGATCTGGTGACAATAGAGTGAAGTTGGGGATAAAGATCTGGATCTGGAATTTGAGCAGAGATGATAGCATCAATCTGCTGTACAGTCCTAATCTTGTGCCACTCCTCCAAGAATATCAAGAGATGCATGTGGGGAAGACCACGCTTTTGATATTCAATGGTATAGACAAAGCCACCCACATCACCAAAGTAGCCATTACGGATGATTTTAAGCAATGCTTGCTGTTTCCTATGGAAAACACGGGCCACCAAATCAGGCCTGTCCACCACTGACTGGCCTATTCAAGGGAATGGTAAGTATTCTGACAGAGATGAACACAAAAGTGACATACCAGGAAGAAGGTTTTGAGTGATTTCAGGCCAGCTTCCATTGGCAGTTATGGTGAGAAAGAGATCAGGTTTCCTATACTCTCTGCAAATGGCCAAGGAATCCTGAAGAAGTTGGTGCATATATCGAGGACCTCCTTTGTGAGAGGATGGAAGGATGACACGACCAACTTGACCCAAGTTTTGAGCAGCACCAGCATCGTGAACCAAACGATCTCTCAGCCCTTGATATAAATCAGCTCTCAGCTTTGTTTGATTATTGGCCACCCAAGTGAGATTGCATTGGTCAATGGAAGCCCAACCATCACAAACCAACTGTTGGAAGAGTCTTCCACCTTTGAAGAGATTGGGTGGCTCTACATCTGGTGGACGCACATGAAGCCTGTAGGCATACCAAAGAAGTTGAGTGACTTTCTTGGAACGATATGGTCGACCATTTCGTCTTTGTAATGGAATGTCAAGATGCCAACCCTCTTCACCCCTTGGAAAGAAGAGGACATAGTGGAGTGGAAGATATGAAGGATGAAGATTGCTGATGTGACGAAGGCCACCACCTTGAAGACGTACGATGATGTCACGATCTACACCAGTATTTCGAGCACCATCATCCGGAACAATGGCAGCAATCTCTTCTACAGTAGGCAAATTGTATCTCCTCTCATCAGCCCCTTGCTGAAGATGGATTCTCATGTGAACATCTGTATGCTCCTCAGGAGGCTTGGCCTGTGTGTCAGATAAGCTTAAAGTATGGAAAAAGAGATAAAAGGACTAACCTACATGACTTCATAGGCTTGCTGGTAGATAGGAGCATATGGATGAAGGGTGCTAAGCATGTTGTGCAAGTCCAGCATGATAGGACCATTGAGGCGAGGATTGTATTGAACACGTCTATTTGTTGCCTCCTCCAGATCATAGATATAGAGTTGAGCGAAAGCAGGCTGCAAGCCATCTGGAGGAACCAAAGCACCCATGAGGTGATGAAGAGCACCATGAACATGAAAAGCAGCAAGACCAGCTCCTTGAACAGTATTGTTCTCCAAATCAGCACCCACAGATGTAAAGGCAAGGGCATTGTTGTATTGGTGAACTTTCTTTCTAAAGCCTGTCTAATCTTGTGGGTCATCAAAGAGATCCTGGAGAACACGGGGCCATTGTTGAGTAGGTGGTAGAGAGACTTGACCTTGTAAACAACACATGCCAAAGCGGGGATTACGAATTGAGGACTTTGTGAGCTTTTCTGAAATAAAGTGCAAAGCATGACAATTTGGGCACTGGATGTTCATGGGACCAAGAGAGTGGATCTGAACAGGCTCTTGATATGGTCTACCACCCAATGGAATATGAAGGGCAGGTGGTGGTGATGGTGGTGGTGAGGGAGGAGGAGAATTGTCATCCTCTGAATCAGATGAATCAGGATCAGAAGGTGGAAGTGGTGGTGACAGTGGTGGGGGG
>JBBPLG010000813.1:0-13224 GCA_038089695.1 Xanthoconium separans | reverse complement strand
TGGCTAGGCAGTCACACAGCATCAACGCTTTGAACCACGTGACCAGAGCGCATTTATTATCGCTGACTAGTCTAGCTCTACATAATACGCCAAGGCAGCTACTACTGTAACTGGTCCACCCCAGCTATGTTGACTCGAGCACGAACACTCGCTCATCAGCTCTCGTCGTACCTATTCGTGTGTGAACGCTCACTAGTTGCTCCGACGCTCAGGGTAAAGATGAATGGATGATCTGTGGACATCCACATTTTCAAGAGTTGATCAATCACGCTAGATGTCAACCTACTTTGTAGCCTATTCCGATGGGCAATTTAGTCGTCTTGAGAGTTCGTACAAGAGTCGGGAACGTTCGGCATATATGGTCAGTATCTTCCCCGCCTATTGATCCCCCAAGTCTTTCCAGGGACTCCCGATGTCATCAGTCAGGCTCAGTATGTACTTGACGATAAAACACAGGTACTTTCCACGTAGATCGCTACCTCGAAACTGGTCCTGCCGAAGAGAAAGACAATCAAACTACCTGGTGTCGCCACACTGGATGTTGTGGAGCCTTACTTCTCCCCGGTGTGTCAATATGTATACGTCATCGAGTCTGATCCTTGTATTGGCATGCTGAGCACCAAGATGGTATCAAACGCATCAAGGCATTCTTTGAGGTTTGTTGTCACATCTTTGACATTTGTCTTGTGCTTAAGGAAAATACAGAACAAGGACACATCGCGAAACCATCTTGCGCTTGCGCAGACACTTGATTCCTTGCGAGCTTCCGCTGCTTGAATTGAGGCTGGTTTTTCAAAAAATCGTGTTGGTAAACCGCATCTTAACGCTCGACGACTGACATCTATGAGTGCAAGCTGCCAGCCTTTGACTCGAGACACCGCACGCAGCTCTGGTAGAAAATCCGTCAGTATTGGCAAAAAGTCCTTCCATCGCATGCCTACAATGCCAACTTGTGCAGATATGAAAGGCACACTTTCGATGACCCTGAGGCAGGCTTGTCATGCATTGTGATCAACCAGCACGAATAGTATTGGAGGGTTCTTGAAACATAAAATCCTGACTAGTCTGTAGTTACACAACCTCATATATGTCCATTTGTACATCACCAAAAGTTCTTCAGAATAAATCTACACAAGAGCGTCAAAATTCAACAAGTACGTCATTGGCGTTCAGTCATCCATCTTAGACGATCCTTCTTGGGGTACGGAGATAAAAGTTGGTCACCTCGTGGTCCAGTTTCAGTTAGCCGCTATATTTTGAGTGGCTGTCTGTACAACTTGTTGAACGCCATCATTCCCGATGCTATGAATCAACTTGAGTAACAAGGTAAGTCTGATCGAAGGAAGAGCCTCACTTGCTATAACCATCATTGGGGGACATTCCCGTCGTATCATTATTTGCGGAAATCGGTGTAGTCTGTGGATCGTTGGAGATACCGGTGACTCCAGGTGAAATCGTTGTGCCTGTTTCCGCCGTCAAGTTGCCTTGACCCCACTGTTCAGAAATGCAACTCAATATGCAAATTATGGTAGTCAGACGGCAATGCGAACCTGATACTCAACAATGCCGCCCAGTCCGGCAGCGATTCCAGCTAAAGTTTTCGGGATGAGTCACTCACGTCCACTTTGACACAAGCGCACGTACTGTTCAACCATGTCGAGTAAGCATCTGTCTGTTGCTCGTTTGTCACGCCGATTGTGGAGGAGCTGGTAGTAGACGCTATGGAACATATTATTCAGCACATCGCAAGCTCTGTGATTGGCTTCTCAAGATGACGCACAAGCATCAGAAGCATATGGTGCAACGCTCATATTAAAGGGCACGAAGTTCGGGGCATTTCCCTGAGTCACCAGACCAAAGGCTGTGAGTGCCAAAGGCTTCCCAACCCTTGATAAGTTCCAAAGTTAGATTCACATTTCACACCGACAGGCGGTAGACTTACGCGTTTGCAGACTGAGTCTGCTTGATAATCCAGTCAATACCCGAATTCAACGTGTTTGTGTATGAGTCCAGGTATGGATCGGTGGGACCATATGATTGTTGATCGGGGAAGAGCATGAAAGAGCCGAAACCAATGTACGGGATGTTTAAAATATCTTGGCTGTCAACTCCATAACCCCCATCGTAAATCGAACCAACACTTCGCGGTTCTTGTTGTCTAGTAGCTGTATGACGGCTGAGTGGACAGAACCTCGGATATACTCACACAGCTTACCCGTGGACACCCATCGGCCTCTGATACGGATGCCGTCCTCTTTAAGGGTTCCAGACCTTTTAGCGGCTTCTCGGTTTCGCCGTCTGGATTCCGCGCGCTCACGGAATATTTGTTCCGTGGTCACTGGAACAGCCTTGCTACGCTTCCTTTTCCCTGGTATAGGAGATGCCGATGGTGACGGAGACGGAGACGGTGCAGGTTGAGGGTGCAGCGGATATAATTTTGGGCAGTCCAAACACAAGAAACCCGATGTTCTATCGCGTGGACGGATCTATCTATAATCGAGTGCCTGATGGGAAAACTCACCCAGCAGAAATGAGGTGGTTAGGATCAATGGAGCGAATATGAGCGGCCACGGTAGCGTGCCACTGCGTAATGGTCTCTGTAGTGCAGTACGGGCTTGCAGAAATGGTGGAATTACACCTAAATTTCCAGCGGATCAGCGACATATTCTTTGCACGTGGAAGTGTAGAACCTAGGATCATTGGCAAGTTCCCAACTGAAAACCGCTGGGCTATTGACGTATCGAGAAACAACTTGAGTCGTGAAATTCATGAAAGCATTCAAGATATATGGATCCGTGTAGAACTGGTCGTGAGTCTTAAGACCAAATTGGCGAACGTACAGATCCATGCCACCTATCCAGGCATGAGAAGCGGTATCTTGATGAACACCGTGATTACTGACCGTAGTCATTGGACAAATAGTTGCGTGGTAACGAGTTATTAGTACCGTAGGTGATGTCGCGAGTGGCGATGGCACTCTCATTGATGGGCAAGAGGGGTAGCGGATACCAGTTGTTGGTGAGAGATAAGATAACGTAAAGTCCGAGTTTTTCAGCCATTTCAATGACAGTATCAAGCTTCTGGAGACCATTTGGACCATCGTTGATGGATACTGTCCCGTTGCTGACAAGTTGGAACCATGTGCCGTTCGCCGGAATTGTGTCGACATCTATGTAATTCAAAGTAAGTAATATAGACCGAGCTAGAAACAAGGAGCTTGCCGTTGAACGCCCAAAGTCGCACAACTTTGATACCCAGGGCAGAGATGTTACCGAGGGTATACCAGATGTCCTTGTTCGTGTTTAGGGAGGGTAACCAGTAGGCGTTTGTGCCGATATACCTAAGGTTACTGCAGATCTTCTTAATCGGCGATTGTGCGCCAGGGGGTATTCATATACTTGCCTGCCGTTTACCGTGAATGATGTGCCATCGGCGCCAACGAAAGGGCTGTGGTTCCATCTCGTAACGGCTGTTCTCGACGGGGTCGAAGCTGCGAGCACCAGGGGACATAAGAGGAAAAGCAAAGAGAGAAAAATCATGACCGGCGACGCCAACGCACACCAACAAAAAGGCGGGGAGTCACCTCTTTTATAAGGTCAGGCCAATATTTTCAAGTTAGGACACGTGTAGTCGGTGATTCCTGTGCAACTTCTACGGGTGCACACCGGTGTTTCAGCTACTCAACGGACATCACCGGATCGGATGGTGGCATAGCGCAACTTGGCAGCTCCGAGGCACGGCGGCGGGAGGTTCTGTGACAAGTGGTCATTCAAAGGACAGCTCTGTGACGTGCGGTCAGGGGTTTGAATCTTATTCTTGGCCATCCAAGTTGGCCAGGTGACCTTTTGAAAATATTTATTTATTTTATCCCCATAATAATAATTACAGTAATTAATTGGTTGGGAACAGATCATGCTACCGCCCTCCTTGCTTGGGCTGAGGCGCACTGTTCGATCTTCGCTCGTCCTTCCTCGTCGGTATCACCAACCGCAAGAGACGCGTCAGAGTCCACAAGGACAGTTCATACAGGACCACTTCGTCACCTCTGCGGGGGTCGCCATCAATCTATTTAGTCGCTTCGTCAAATTTTCCCTCCTCGGCGCCCTTGGTCTTGGATTCACCGCTTGGTCAATTTTCGAAGGCGCTCACTTGTGGGTAGAGTCCGTCGAACTCGCATCAGACCGGGATGATGAAATTCGGCGGTGGGAATGGCACCAGGACGCTGAAAGATGGACAGGTGGCGAGTGCGGCGGAACAGACCCTGCACTTGGCTTCAGAGCGAGACATCTTCTACGAGGCTCCTGGATGGCAGAAAACTGGGGCGTAGGTTCCACCACATTCTCGGACAATAGGAGGATAAGCGGTTTCAATCCCATCGAGGCTCGCTTGGATTTTGCCCAGAATTATCTACACATGACCATCAAAATCGCCGAAGCCAGGGTTTCATCTGCAAAGTTACGCCCGCAAACAATGAATGAACTCTTTCTTCGCCACGGTGCCATTTTAGAGCGTGTTGGAACGAAGGAAGCGTTGTTCGAAGCTCGCTCGAAATACGAACATGTCTGGGCTGGCCTTCTAGGCAAGGGGACGGACGCTGTTCGCATCGCTTTGAAACTGGGGGATCTTAATTTCAGACTTGGAGACTCCGTCGACGCACTTGCTTGGTGGACACGGTCACTCAGCATGTCACAAGGGACCCAACAGACCGAAGGCGCTGTCATTCCAACTATATCTCATACCGTGCCTCCATCTCCGTCGGTACAAAGGACACTCACGTCTACACTAGTCTCGCTGTCCGCATACTATTCCATGTCTGGTCAATTAAAGCATGCGCAGACACTCCAGGAAACTGCCCTCGAAATGTTGCGTAGTATCCCGTCTCCCCCGAACATTTCCACCACTTCACCACCCCAAATGTTGCACTCCCTATATCTTCTCCATCGCTCTTCTCTCATTTCTATCCACCTTGCTGAAGTACTTTACGCGCTTCGGTCACCTCGACAGTCGTCCTTCGATTACCTGACTAGAGCTGCAGAATCTTCTGAGCGTGTTGCCATGGCTCTCACCGGTTTGCCGTTTAATACACTTGACGCCAAGGGTTCCGGTGTCCGTACTCCTGCACCGGCCATGCCTATTCTTACTTCGTTTGCCAAGTCTCACGCCATGCGGAAGCCCGCAATGGGGTTGTTGCGTGACGCACGTCGTACTGCTGCGGAAGCGTGGAACTTGATGGGAGTTCTCCGCGAGCAAGGCGGTGACATGAAGCGCGCGCTTGTATGCTATGAGCGGGCAGTTGGATGGGCCGGTGTCGCTTCCGGACAAAGCAACATGCCTGGAGAGGGGACACTGGAAGCAGACTGGAAGGTTATGTGGGCCAACTACTTGCGAGCCCGAGACGCCATGAATAAATAAATGTCACGTGCACTGGCTGTATATCCTCGTTTCAAGTAAAAGAACTTGATGCATCATCATTGATGTCTGTACGCTCTCCTCTCGTACGCCAGTGGTCTTTAGTAGCATTCAGATTCAATTCCACCGTTGCGCGTCCGTTCAAATTTCATATAGGCGTCAGCTGGGCTCCAAAGCCTCCCGATCCAAAACTGCCGCGCTTTCATACCGCGTTCTCCGCAGACTCTCAGCTTGGGAAATGGAGGGATGCAATGCTCGCCCATCCGAAGCCTCCCCTTCCAAAGGACGCGGGGGAGGACTTCTTCTATCTTACCGAGGCACGTCCCTTTGCGCTGGTATTCCTCAACATTTCACTTACCGTTTGTATAGATGCGCAATGGTTCGGTGGGTAAGCCTGTTTTCTTTTTCCCTCCCTAGCTCACCTCAGTTCTTGATTTCCAGGGAGTTTCATTCGGTGTAGCTGATGGTGTTGGGGGTTGGGTTGATTCAGGCGTCGACCCCTCATTATTCGCTCAAGCATTGATGTTTTGCGCGTACAGCTACTCGCACGATTCATGGGCGGGAGAGCCAGAAATCGACCCTACCCAGGACCACGAACTTCACGAGGATGCTCGCGGTCGGGAGGTCACACCCTATGAGTGCCTTGACCTTGCCTACCGTGGAGTCCTCCGAGAGCGACTTGTGGAAGCAGGTGCGCTGGCGTCTTTACTCGGTTTCTACAGTGATCTCACCTTTCATAGGATCCAGTACAGCTTGCTTACTAACTCTGAACTCCTCCTCAGGCGTTCTCCGCTCTGCAAAGTGAGCACTCGCGTCCCGCACACAACCGCAGATCACTCAGTCGTACCTTCCAGCTTAGGTGATAGCGGCTACTTGATTATACGATCCTCTTCCGTGATCTATAGAGAGTCAGCCCAGACTCACTACTTTAACTGCCCTTTGTGGGTCCCTTGGTACTTCACTTCGTCACCTTGCTAATTTCCTGTTCTCAAGCCAACTCACAAAGTATCCTGAAAACGTGAGCTTCAACAATGACTATATAGACCTTCCAAGTGCAGCTGCTCGGCATGAAACCAAACTTCGACATGGGGACATCGTCATTGCATTTGTACGTCCTTTGCTATGGTACCAAACGATGTTCATACTGGTGTCCAGACAGACGGCCTATCCGACAACGTGTTTCCCGCGGAACTTGTTGCGATATGCTCACTCATTGCTCGTGCTGGCGGCCCGGAAGGTGAACAGGTACAGTCCATGGCAGATCGCATCGTCCAGTACGCCCAGGCGTGCATGCGGGATCGGAAACGCGTGAGCCCTTTTGAACGTGGGTCGTTCAGATCTTCCCCAGGTATTTATTTGAATCCATGTATTTCTCTGTAGGCGACGCAGCACGGGAGGGGATTTCGTATCGTGGTGGGGTACGTCGTTGCGAATTTGCTTCAATTTTGGTGCTGATCGGGATGTTTGCCCATAGAAAATCGATGAGTGAGATCAAGTGTTTGCTGTCCGAGCGAAACTGACATAAAGTCGTAGTGTTACTGTGATAATGGCCCTCGTCAGTGAGGCACCATAACGTAGCATAGTTTTTTTTTAAATTGGGAGTTGATTAATCGAGTGAGCAGTTTTTCCCTGTCAAGTGTCTCTTTTACAGGACGAGGGTTACTCCAGCTCACTGACTTGGAAACTATCTTCTATGATACACCAAGCAAGCTTAAAATCTAATAAGGATATACATGTCCAGATAAATGATTCTGGATGCCGGCAGATTGGAACAAAAGATGGCAGCACAGACTGCGTGAAGGAGGAACGTGGTCAAATCGTTAAATGTTCTGACACAGGGTGCAATGGAACGTGATATGATCCCTGAAAATCGCGGCTAGACAAGTCCTCGCATGAAAAACGATGATCGTTGTGTGGAAGATGTGACACTCACGCATCACAATCAACGAAGCAAGACCAGCCACAACTATGACATAGATGAGGGTGTACTTGATGACCTTGAGTAACGATTAATGATGCATCGTTCAGATCATGACAAGACACTCACGATCCAGCGACGCTGCCTCTTTTGCTTTGTAGAGTACAAAGGTGCACGAATCTGCTTGGAGGGGCGCAACCAAACTATCGAGCTAGTTTAGCAATGGTCAGACCCGTATTTTAATCCACCTACAGAGCATCGTCGAGTGCAGTTTGTCAATAAATGGAATAACGAGCGGCACTGTCAAGATGATGAGGAGGATGTGGCCGAGCAAAAAGTCTGAGCTCCATAGGGACATCTCCACAATCTTGACGATGAATTCACGAGCAGGTTGTGACATGGCAGAGTGGCCAAGTCCGCGGCCGTACCATTTACCTGACCACCAAGCACGGTTCGTTTCGTCATGTTTGAACTCACGAGAAAGAAAAACGGCGATGAGAATTTTCTGAATGGCACGTTGGATCGCAATGATCGCAATGACACCAAGGACTGCGTGTGATGCATCCCAAAGTTCGAGGAACCACTGAGAAAAGGTATGAGACAAGGTAATGGAATGTAGGCGGATCACATACAAAGAGCTCAAAGAATGCGATAATCCCGACAAGGGCGAGGAAGTGGGCGAGAGCAGCCATAACGGACGCGAACTTGGTCCATTTCTCGAACATGGGGCCAAGGAGCAGCGACGCGAAGAAGAGCGCAAGCAGGACGGCAGCATTCCAGACCACAGGGCCGATCGCCACCACTGCAATGCGGATGAGAGGGCTAGGGTTGGATTGTCCGCTGGCGCTCGGGAACGACTTGACGAACATGTATGAAAGGACGAAGATGGCCGCCAGACAAATTGGCCAGATGACTTCAGAAAAAACAACGGTTCGCCATGTTGCACGCGGGACGTCGCCGGACAGCTTCTCTGACGGATGGCCAAGCTTCTTCTTCTTGTAGCCGGTAATCATCGTCCTAGAAAGTCGACAGTATCCGTACCAACTGCTGGCTTTCGTTCTCGAATTCCCTCGGGACATCCATCGCAAAAATTCGCGATAATCGATGATAAAATCGGCAAAGGAAAACTGGTGAGGGTTGAAAAGGAACGGAGCAATACAGAGTGAAAGGACCGAGAACCAAAAGTAGATGAGGTGTGGTATCCAGATGGCAAGCGAGACGTAGAGGAGTATGAGAAGATTCCGCATTCCCATGTAGATGCTCGGCCCCGCGAAACGCGAGTAGAGAATACTGAATGAAATGCGAGTCGTCGCGAACCCACGACCTGTGGCAATGTATCGCGCACCACCAAACGTCAAGTTGCTGAGGATGGCCTGAGAGTATATCTGGGTGGAAAACACCTCGAAAATCGGGGCAAGCGACAAAAAGTGCTTTCCGAGACGCAGCAAGGCTTTTCCAGTTCCACGTTCCACAAGCTCTGCGGAAAATTTAGATAAGCTAATGAGACACACGCGTACTTACCTTGGAGGAACAGCGGCAAGAAAGCGATGAAGAACACCAAGAATATGGAGACGATGCACCGCTTGATCCAGTCAAATACAGGGATCAAGTTGTAGCATCCTGTTCCTTGCTGCCCGCCCAACACGTTGCCCTGTGAGTCTACCTGACAGATCGCCAACTCCTTGTTCAGAGTTCCTATGAACAACACTGCAAGGCGTGGATAAAGAACACGCAAGGCGACGAGATGGATAACTCACGTGTCACCATGAACACCTGGATGGAATAGATGACCAAGATATTGTTGATATGGAAGCCAGGGTGACCGTAGTAGAATGTGAGGAACCGATCGATGGGGAGTTGTGTGCCAAGGTAATAATACTCTCGACTAAGCATCTGCTCGCCCATACCTGTACCGATCTTGGTCTGGAAGTTAAGGATGGTTCCGAACCCGAGGTCACGTCCCTTGCCACACTGATAGTATTCCGAATGTTTGATGCGTCCACCACGCCCGAATGCATTCATACCGGCAAAAATATCTTCGTTGAGGTGAAGTCCTTTCTGCGCCTTTGAGACACCTCCTCGGGTCGTCATAAAAATTGCGTTCAGGAAGTCTGGATGGCCATAGTGAAGCTTGCCTCCGATCCATGCCAAAGCACGCGCGGTCATGGTACCAAATGTCTGTTCTTTCCCAGCCGCGATGTCTCCCAAAACACCAATGTTCTCCGAGAAGATATACTCCCGCGTACCGATGATAGCGACTGGGGATTTCTTAAACTCCTTGTGACCCCATTGTGCATACGGACTTTGTCCAGAAACCGAGTATTCTTCGAATCCTCCCAGGATGTTGCGGATCTTGACGCACTCCTCCAAGTAGTTGTCTTGGTTGGCATCGATAAGTTGGAGGTACTCTCCGCGATAGAAAATGATCGCGTGATTCTGGTTGTCGGATTTTCCATCACCAAGGATGGGATTACCGGGCAGCTCGACACGGAACTTTGGTTTGCGCTTGCCAGTTTTCTCGTCAAACTCGGAGTGACCGTCGATCAAGGTCGAGAACAAACGAGGGTCACCACCCTTGGGCCCAGCCTCCTCGTCAAGAAAGGCAATCTGCAAATCGGGGTATGCACGTAACAAGAACTCGGCATTCTCGTGCTCTTCCTTGTTAAACTTGGAGTACCGTTGCATCGAGATGACGAACTTGAACTTGCGGCGTGACATCCTCTCCAACTCCCGTTCCAGTTTTTCGGTGTTACCTCCAAACATGGATACATTGTCAGGATTCTCCACTCGGTAGAGAAGCTTGATGGCCTTGGAGTAATTCATCATGCCTGAAACGGTGCGGTAGAGCGTCTGAGCGCGGAGTGAAGCCCATATACGGGTACGGAGGGTGTATTCCGGGGAAGACGTCTTGAATCCAATGCAGTAGAATGGTAGATCGTCTGCTTTGGTCTTTTCGTTCATGGTCGACGCACCGTCCGATTGTTCAGACTCCTCGGCGAGAATCTTTGTGTCCTTGACAAAGTTGTCCCATTCAACGGGATGCAACTGCTTCAAGTACTCGAGCAACGTGACACGGGTATTCTGGTCTTCTTCGCGGATGATTTCCCTGAGACTCAGCAAGATTTTTTCCGAGTAGTGAGGGACGAGGACGGTAAACGTGGGCATCGCATCAACGGGGAGAGGCTCCGGAAGCGCAGTGGTGAGGGACGACGCAAGAAACGAGATACGGCGTTCAGCTTCGCCATCGGCTGGAAAGTAGGTATTCTTGTAGTTTGAGCTACTTTGGTTGGTGAAGAATGGTGGCGCGCGCAACGTTCGACGACCATCTGGGCCGTCGACTTGATGGTAGAGGAGTCGCTGTACGTGGTCGATCGACAAGAGATGCTCACGATACATGGAAATGATGATCGCGTTCCATATCTGCGAGACGAGAACTTTAGGTTTGTACTTGACCTCCATATCCCCGGTGGCCAGCAGCTTGGCGTAGATACGTTTGGGCATGCGAGTGTAGACGTCCTTCCACGGTGTCCAAATGGAAAGGCCGAGTGCAAAAGAGCGGCCGACGGAGAAGACGACAAGCCATATGATATACCAGAGATAGGTGTCAAGGAAGAACAAGATGAGGTCCATGACATACATGATCGCGAGAGTGAAAGCGACCTGGTGGGAGCACAGGGCGGTCCCAAAGTACCTATCGTTGCAGCCTTGCACGGTTGTCTGCGCCATGACAGCGATGGGGGAACTGAAGGAACTCGTGAGGAAGAAATAAGACTCGGAGAATTTGCAGCCAAAGACGAGGAGCCAAAGTGAGATGCTGGCGGTGCGTGCAGAACGAGGAAGCTCGGGGTAGGAGGCAGTAAACGTCTGGGATGCCATGTACTTGCGCGACTTGCCAGCGACACGGTCACCAAACATTCGGCCCGAGGGGAATAAACCAAAAGTGACGGCGGCGACCACCGAAATGAAGAACTGCACGATGCCTACTATGAGCGGTATCTGAGAATTTGTAGGAATTGGCTGGTTCTCGACAATGGCAATGTAGACTGTCGGGCCAGCGGTCAATGCGAGAATGACGAGGAGGAAGATCAAACGGGTGGTGAGGTGGGAGGCGTTGTTCCAGGTGGTGGGGATGTACATGAACTCTGCGAGAGTGGCAGAGATCATGATGAGAGTAGCGACGGCACCACCCAAGGCGGTGGCGGACCAGGTCATGGCAGGAGAAGGAAACTGCTTGTGGTGGGGAGCGTAGACCTTGGGAGAGTTGAAGGCAGTGTAGAACCAGTAGAACGAGACGTGGAGAATCCAGACGCGGTTGAAATTGACGAGCAAATGTGCGATGGAGCGCTTCTCGAGGTACGTTTTAAAAAAGACCCTGTTCCAATCTACGCGTCGGAGGTTCGGGTAGCGTTTGGTAGGAGATATGTCGACCAAGCGGGACTAGAAGGAAATGAGATTGTGAAGGAGGAGGGAAATGTTTGATGACGTACGTTGTTATCGAGGACGATACGAGCGAGACCCTCTGGATACCAAAAGAGCTGGTTGATGTCGTCGTAGCCGATGATCTGGTTGTGATCTCTTTCCCTGCGGACGAATTTACCGTCTACGACCTCGTAACCCTGGTCACGCATGAACTTGTAGAGAGGTTTGATGATTGTCTCGAGGTAGAGGCCCTCTTGTACAGGTTCGATGGAGTTTTGACACTCTGTACTGCGGTAGTAATCGTCTGCACACTTGAATATGAAGCAAAGGCATTCTGGGACGAAGCGGACGTTTCCAGCTTCACCCCAGCAGAGAAGATAGAGGGCGATTTGACGAAGACGGTCGTATTGGCTCATACTGTTCATGGCGTTACGCCAACGGTTGAGTGCGCTGTCGAGGTGCTTCGAGCCTGGGGTTTTGACTGCGCCGCCTTTTACGCTTCTGAGACGCTGTAGACCGGGGTTCTGGGACTGACCGACGGCGTCGTCGAGATTGAGCTGCGCGGCAAAGTACCACTTGCGATAGTTTGCATGTTGGCCGCCGATGTAGTCTGCGTGGAGAGTGAGGAGAGCCTGGTTTGGACTCATGCGGGAAGCTCTGGAGTCGAGCTGTTGCATGAGGAAATCGAACTGGAGTTGGGTGAGGACTGGGAGGGGGAGAGAAAGGAGAGACAAGGACGGACCATGTTGCGCATGGAGTCACGCTGGAAGCCAAACTTTTGGGTGAGGTCGAGAAAGATGTCCTCGATTTCTTCCATGGAGATTGGAATCTGCTTGTCTGGTGACCAGGCGGGGTAGGGATGTGATGCCTGACCAGGGTCGGTGAAAGGGGAGCCGTATGGTTGGCTGACCTGTGAGCTGATGGATGGTGCATAAGAGCGGGGTCCATGTCCAGCGTCCGAGGGTGGGTCTGAACATGAACATGAGCATGAGCGAGACGGAGGAGGAGAGAGAAAGGACTTGTATACCATTGTCGTAGTAATTGATGTTGTTCCCTGCGAGTCTTGTCGTGCTGGTGTAGGGCGAGACGAGCTCGTTGTCGGTATCGTAGTCCTGGCGAATAGGCTGTGGATAAGGATGGCCAGCCATGGTGTCAACAACTGAAACGACTGTAAAAAAAAAAATGAAAATGAGCGGGATAATAAACAAAAAAAGTCCAATTCCAAGTTGCGTGTGAATGATTCCTCCACTGACCTTGTTGGCACTCCAAAGTTGCCCAGACGACCTCTCCGACGCTCACCCGATCCCCGCCTCCCCCGCCCTCCTCGACGCGCTCCCCGACTCGCCCGACCCCCGACTCTGGGCCGCCCTCATCCAGCTCGTTCACCCCCTCCCGCCCCATCTCCACCACAAGCACCTCCCCCCCCACCCCCCCCCCCCCCCCCCCCCCCCGACACCCCCCCCCCCCCCCCCCTCTTC
>JBBPLG010000812.1:0-13224 GCA_038089695.1 Xanthoconium separans | reverse complement strand
CCGTTGCGGTCCAGCGAGCGCCATAAACTTCGTCGTCCGCCGATTCTCTTACCCACGGTGCCCCATGGTCCAACCACTGTCCCCGATCGACGATGATACCACTTCCATTAACCACGTCAACTGCTTCCTGAAAGAAAGTTGGGGTCAGGTTAGAACTCGACGCCACAATATCGTGAACTTGCAGGTGTTAGTTTTCCGTGAATGACCCCCTTGTCGTGGACTGTAGTGACATTAGCTACCTAGACATGCATAGCGAAAGAAATATCACCAACGCGAACAAAGAGCAGTAGCCCAGTCTTTCATCTGATGTAGCGCAGTCAATCACAATGCCATTCTAGGTTTCTCCCTCCCGAATGGACTTGACTCACAACAGAAAGTTTATCTTGCAAAGACCCACCATGACATGAGTTGAAGAGAGGACACCGCGGATACGCGACGGCAATAATCAGGGCTTTCTTTCGAGAGGATATCGTTTCTTTGATGGGTATGCCAGTGGTAGACCGTAATCGGATGGATGATGTCGCTTCCGGCGCATAGTAAGCAGCAACTTCGTGATGCTTTTCTTTCGGTGTTGACTCTGGGATTGGCTCGCCGTCATCGAACACACTCCAGTGGTCCATGGAAGTAAGATGAGACGCGAATGTCGTGCGTGGCTTCTGCGGATGATGTTTAGTACCAGAAATTTGGCAACTTGGAGGCGAGGAAAATATATATGAAACAACTTCGATGCACCTCCTCATCATAGCAATATCTTTTGCAACATATGACATCTTCAAGCCCGAACATGATGGTAGTCAAGAGACAATAACGATATCACAGTAGGAGGTGTCAGACCAAGAGGTTTAAACGGATCGCCCCACGGCGCGAGCGTTCTCTCATGTGACCCATGCATGACTCTACAGGACGCACTTGCTGTGAAGGCTGTCCAGAAATGACTGGCTGCAACAAATGACGTGCCGATGCGGCAACTTGAAGTACGACCGCCATCGTCTATCGACTTATATTTCACTTGCTGTGAAGGCTGTTCGGAAATGACTTGCTGCAACAAATGACGTGCCGATGCGGCAACCTGAAGTACGACCGCCATCGTCCATCGACTTATATTTTGGGTGTGGTAATAACCAGGTTATCTTAGCGGGTTCCAGTCTCCACTTCCCTGTGTACTACCGGTCTCCGAATCTCCGAGCTGCCCCGCAGGCATTTCCTTGACCGGTGCCAAACTACTAGCAAGCTCTGACTTGGAACATGCTCAGGTTCCTTCAGTCTCGCGTCCGCCTCGCGATTGCAGTCGTTCGTCAAGGGTAAGTGTCATGTGCAGTGGATCAGGAAGTAAAAAGTTGCCCACCCTCCCCTCCTTATAGTTTCGACGTCCCGCTCCCAGAAGTCCACTTAGAGCGTATCCCTGGCGAGCAAGAGGTATTTCATGGTGGATTCTGCATAGCATTCAAGTGCCATTTATTCGGACGTGGCCCAAACCCTGAAGTGGTTCGGTATACCCATTAACATGACTGGATATTTTTATGCAATAACGACTCACAGGTCGTTGTTAAATGCCCAAAATATATCTACGACGAACCAAACCTCGCAAGGTTGCGCAAGGTAACGTAGCACTACAGTACGCCTTATAATAAAAATGTTTGATGAGACTCCCTTAGGTGTTCGAGAGGGAGTTTAGAATATGGAAGAGATGTAACCATCCAAACGTCTTACCTTTGATCGGTCTCACCTACGAATTCGGTCCAATCCCCTGCATCATCACACCATGGATGAGTGAAGGCACACTGACCGATTACGTCCACCGCAATCACAGCCAGCTTGCCATGAAGCGCAAATTCGGCATTGTTTGTTCTCTCTTCCTTACCTGAATCGTTTTGACGCCTCGATCACAGCTTCACGAGGTAGCTAGTGGTTTGCGGTACCGTAAGTGATTCCTCTCTAGTATGTATGGATTAATCATTGCATTTCCACGTAGTGCATCACTCTGGAATCGTCCATGGTGACCTGACAGGTTCCAACATTCTGGTAGACCAACATGGGCGGATTTATATTTCCGACTTTGGCCTATCCTTTGCGTTTCTAGATGCGGACGAGTCAATACCCTCGAACATCTGCGCTTACCGGTGGGCAGCGACAGAGCTATTCGTTCATCCTAATTTGGAAGAAACGAAACCCATACCGACGACGAGTTGTGACATTTATTCCTTTGGCTGTGTCGTCTGGCAGGTAAATATAGCTTCAGCTGACCAATGTCATGGTATGACAAGGACACTGAACCTTTTCCAGGTCCTCTCTGGCCAAATACCATTCTCCCACATTTCCAAGCCCACCCATGTCATCATCTTGAAGTACGAGGGGAAAGACCCCCTGGACGAACGCCCATCGAACCTCCCGATCCGCTATTGGGAATTCCTTCAATCGACTTGGTCTAAAAAGCCCGAAAACCGCCCCTGTTCGCATCAAGCACTCACATTTATGGAGGAAGAATTGGAGCAGTGCCAATCTACAGGCATGAACTCATCCCATTTCATTTCTGTGTGCGTCATATTCATCGTCTCTTCATACCTTGCACCGAGCTTGACGGGAGAGCTGGACAATGTCAAGTCCACAAGCATCACAGGACGGATAGTTTCATTTACGAAACTTGAGATTTTTGCGTTTCCGACTGATTCGCTCAGTCGGACAAAGCAAAGACTATAGACATACCATACCGCATACCGAGGGTTGGTCAGGGAGGGTCAATTAAGGCCCTGCCGACACAAACGACATTTGCGACGGACATGTTTCGCTCCAGTTGACTGGGATTCCTTGCTCCGCATCACTTTTTCATACGCAATGTATATTATAAAAGGCAACAGTCATGTTCACTACAATGGATCTCGTGATTCAGTGATTCGTCATGATCAGACACGACAAGAACCTACCGCATCAAATGGCATTTCGAGTTGAGGCAGGTGATCCCGTCATCACGATGTGGTGGCTCATCGGGCTGCGAAACACGTTGAAAAGGAGAAACGTTGAAGCCAGTGGAGTCTTGAGCACTCCAAGAAGGCGCGTCCTCGGAGACGAAGCGGCTTTTTTCAGACCGAGTATACGTACGACGTTAATCAATGATGGTATGTATGATACTGAAGATGCTGCCGGGAGATGCCGTTGGGTTACCACTACTATAAAATAGGGGTTTGAATCCACAAATCTACTCACAAGTGCAAACGCAGTTGCAGTAGTTTCGGAGATGAGGATGGCAAATCGTCTCGAGCTGCTCAAGGCAGAGTTGGAAGATATTGAAGACATCCTAAAAGGTACCAAGAAATCAGTATGTCGCATATTGTTGCATGTGTTGATAACCGCGAGCTCAAAGTTGTCGAACAAAAGCTAACAACTGGCGACCGGAGCTACGCAGTGATGATATCTGCCGAGACCACCCATCAGTTGTCTGAGCAAGGAAAAGGATCTTTCCTGTTTGAGTGAACTTTTTGGTGGTTGATCATAACAAGAAATGGCTGCCGTTTGGAGTATCAGCACGAACGAGGTCTTGTCTGAAGTCGACGAGGCCGCTATTTTTGCGGTCTTCCTTGCCCGCCACTTCAACAAGACAGGATCTGTATCTCCATCTCTTCACTTTGCCACCGAGATGCACGTTCGTGCAACAGAAGCTCAGTCTTCAAAGACGATTCTATCTAGTTCGTCATTACATCCAATAGGTATACCAACCTCACGACGATAGTCAAAGCCCGATCTCATCAGCATATGGCAACGTCTTGACATCGCCAACAACGACAAACGTCGGTGTGGCTGCGGTGAGCTCGGAGACGGTCTACGAGAAAAAAAGAACAGTCAACGGTCGAAAGACGCGGATACCTGGCAAGACGACTGACCTTGGAGACGGCAGCCGCATCAACCTTGTCCAGCGCGGCCAACGTGCTCTCAATAGAAGCGTTCACATCCGAGAAAATCTTGGTGCTAACGGCGTCCACGAGACCTGCCCTACCCTCGATAGCAGCAGCAGCACCGAATTTTGCACGTGCAACGGCGGTCTTGAGTTCGTCTGCGCTGAGGGGCTTTTTCAGTTTTGCAACGACAGCCTTGGCGGCATCAGCAACACTCTTTGTATCAGGGCCCTGGACCAGAACGCCGGTCAAGACCGCATCGGAATAAGGAAGGTGAACTGAGGTGACGGTTGCGGGGGAACGGGCGGCGGGCCACTTGAGTGACTGAGTTGGTGCGATGTGCGCGTTGATGACAGAGAGCGCGGGTGACGATGCAGTGGTACCAAACCCAATGAAAGCCGTCTGGGGACCCTCGTGCAGGTCAATGCGTGTCGAGCCACCAAAGTACTTCGAAGGCGAAGCCGTGATGGGAGAACTTGTGGGGAGGGCGGCGTCTGCGAGTGCCTTGTCGACGAGCTCGGCGAGACGGGCCGAGTCAATGCCTGTACCAACGACAGCAACGTTGCCCGAGGTGAATGCCTCTTTTGCAAACGACTTCACGGATTCGAGAGAGACGGGGGTATGGGAGCCCGCGAAGAGGGATGCACCGAGACCGGTACGGAAGGCAAGGGTGTGTGCGGCCTCCATGGCGACAGTGCTCGGTGATTGGGAGGCAGTGGTAGCCTCGTCGCGGACGACAGGGAGGACGTATTCCGTGTATTCATGAGGGAGGAACTTTGACGTGGTGAGGACGGAGGTTAGCACGGAAGTGAAGAAGGATCTAAAAATGGGTCAACCGCACGTCCAAGAGGGAATTTAAGGGACATGTACTCGTCACCGCGAAGGAACTCGGAGGTGAATGCAAGGTATTCGCGTGACAGGCTGGCAGAAAGGACACCACCGTAGAGGTCACTTTCTCGTACAGTACCGAGCGTCGACCGCTTTGCCGTGCTCTAGCGGTTTTCTTTGTGAGCAACGCCGCGTCCCCGAAGTAAAAGCGTTGAACAGACCTTGAAAGCAAAGTTTTTCAAGGCATGCGCGACACCCGGAGCTGGTTCATACCGACTGCCGGCTTTGACGAGGAAAGTGACGGCGGTCGTTGGTTGACCATTGTCGATGGCGGCGACTTTTATACCGGATGCCTTGGAATCGACGACGGTAGCGAAAGAACGTGCCAGACGTTTGGCGGTCGACGCTCGAGCTGGTGCTAGCATAGTTATTAGTTTGAAAAGAGCGGAGAGTCAATTCCCCGTGTTTGTCCGAAACACTACAGAACAATACCCCTATCATGACTGTAGAACCATGGCTCTCCCAGAAACTATTCGCGAGTATCGTAGCCAGGTAGATCGTTTGTGCTTTTATCCCTCTCTGATTCATGAAATATTATTACAGGGTGTCAGTCACCATGACTTTATAATTCAGAACGCTCCGCTCTCGAAGTCGAGAGCGGGCGAAGTGACCATCAAAATTCACGCAGTCTCTCTGCAAGTCAGTCTATTCCATTCAAACAGTTGATTGAACTTACACGTGTTGATAAAGTATCGCGATCTCGGTGTTTCCAAAGGCACGTCTCCACGGTTCGTCCAGTCATCTTCACCCTCTCTTCTCTCATTCCTCTTCCTACTCACAGCCAGAAAGTAAATCCCATCCCTTGCTCTGATGGTGCTGGAGAGATCGTGGCAATTGGTGAGCAAGTCAAAGGCTGGAAAATTGGCGACCGTGTTTCTCCCAATTTTTGCCTCGATCATGTCCATGGCGACGCTACTAAAGCCATCATGGACACTGCCCTTGGTGGCCCGATAGATGGCATACTGAGGGAGTACATTCATGTGCCTGCTCATGTGAGCGTTCCAAGCTGCCTCTTTTCAACCCTCCCATTCAAGTTGCGTAGTCTCTGGTCAAAATTCCAGACTATCTGACCTATGAAGAGGCCTCAACTCTACCGTGAGTCTTGCATTCGTTGCTTGTCATATTTTCCTGAAATACGCCCAAGTTGCGCCGCATTGACCGCATACAATGCTTTGCATGGTTCCGTTCCCCTCAAGGGCGGTGACTACGTGCTCGTCCTTGGAACTGGCGGCGTTTCCATGTAAGAGACTGAATCACTTTGTATCTCCTGTGCACCGACGTCTCCACAGCTTTGGTGCTCAAATTGCTCTCGCTTCTGGTGCTATTGTCATCCTGACTTCCTCATCTGACGAAAAGCTTCAAGTTGCGAAGAAGCTCGGTGTACATCATCTCATCAACTACAATACAAATCCTAACTGGGAGGACCAAGTTTTGGAGATCGTAAGTGGTTGCAACTTTCTATTGGTATTCCTTGGTATAATATATCTTTAAGACCGAGGGGAGAGGTGTCGACCACATCATTGAGGTGAGTACAAACAAAGACCATCAAGCTCGGACCAAACGCTTGTTTTCTAGGTCGGTGGACCCAGCACTATTCCAAAGTCCATCAAGGCCGTCAGATATGCTGGACAGGTTTACCTGATTGGACACATGAGCGAGGTAAGATACTCTCCTTGTCTTCATTCACGGCTCATCTGGTCTTACTGTTCCTACGAAGGGTGATGAAGGTGTACCTATCTTTGGAACGATTCGTAAAGCCGTCTCTTTCCGCGGCATTCTCATCGGTTCCGTCAAGCAGTGAGTGATGGTTACTTGTCGGCGATCGGTCAACGCATAACCCGCCGGTCGGCACTCTAGGTTCGAAGAGATGAATCGTCTTTTCATTGCACGCCAAATCCACCCTGTGGTGGACAAGGTCTTTTCGTTCGAAGAAGCCATCGAAGCATTTTCATACTTGGAGTCTCAAAAGCATGTGGGCAAAGTCGTCATCAAGGTAACAAAGAATTGAGAGCGTCAACTGAACACAGAAGATGATACATTATTGGCCTCGAGTTACTTACAATACACGTGCTCGGTAATTTGAGGTGTCTACGTTCGATCTGAGATTTGAGCCGATATTTGGGTGGAAAGTTGTTTCGCTCTGGCACTAGTAGTACTTACTACTTGAATAGCAACTGCGACGTCAGCGTCGACCCTCTTCAAGGCATGCGCGACACCTGGAGCTGGTTCATACCGACTGCCAGTTTTGACGAGGAAGATGACAGCGGTCGTTGGTTGATCGTTGTCGATGGCTGCGATGCTTGAATATCAAAGTGAAGCAAAGCTCTGATCTGGATTGGTAGCGTGTAGTGTCACACCATGTCACACTATGCAGCTTACAACTCCCAACACATTTCCCGCTTCCTCCGCACACCTGAGTAAACATTTGAAAGAGCGGAGAGTCAATTCCGTGTTTGTCTGGAACACCGGTCATCGCCTTAGTATGATGACGAATAGGGCTCCGTGAAAAACTCGGTCACCAATTTTGATCATGTTTTTAACTACGAGACCCCTTGACTGAGTTTTTGACACATGTTAAAAACTAGTTTTTGACAAGTATAAGGGTGGAACTTCTACACTATGAATTGAACTCAAAAGACCAATCAATGGGTCCTGTAGGAGTGCTTCTAGAGGTACGAGAATTGTCAGAAGCCATAGTGAACCTGCCAGACTCAACTGGCTTGTCAGATAGCAAGTCGAGAAGCTCTGGGACGTCCAGATTTGCATCTTGCTCTGCAGCAAGTGAATCACGGTCGCACCGCATGTATTCTGCATCATCCTCGAGCGCCGCATTGTCACCATCCAGCCACTGGGTATTTGCATCGTCCAGCGCCGTGTTTGCCCCACCGCGGTCTGCCGTTGACCCCAACCCACTAGGGCCCAAGTCTGTTCCATCAGAACCTTCAGAGAGAGGCAGGTTGCTCAGCTCTCTAAACCGGAGTATTGGTTTCCGTTGAGTTGGCCTCTTCTGTTGACGCACATCACATCAGTGCTGTAGTAAACCATAAAGCCAATGTAATGTATGTAAACAAACCTGCGTAAGATCTGTAAGTGCCCACTGACGAATTTGAACCTGATTGATGATTGTCGAACTTTTCTGGCTGCTACGGAGAGCTGAGTTCAACCACGTCATGGTTGACGCTGTGCGTTCGTCGGCCATAGAGTTCACAGTGATGACTAAAAGCTTGACTGCGAAGTACTACAAGTCCGAGTCCATTACTCGGCTGTGAACTTTGCAGCTTTGGATAGTAAGGGTATAGACTACGTACCGCAAGGACGTTGGCATTGTCGTGATTCAAAAAATCATGCCAATATGCAACTACGTCGGAATCGGCAGTAAACGGCCTATTGAACGGCCAAGCACCTTTGGAATAAGCAATGTACTGCTCTTTCAGTTTGGGAACAGCAACATGTACGTCCAAATTGCATATCTTCTCAGCCTTCTCCTCATACTCGATTCGAAGCTGGGAGATCAGGAAATTGCCTATTCTTGTCAACGTGCTATTGGTAGTTGCCTGAACTGACGCAGTTGGTCCACCGTCTGACGACCGCTGAATATGAATGGTAGGGATTGCCAGAGGATTGATATTCTTGAGAATTCCAGAATCTCGATTATCTATGTGGCTGATTCATGTCCATGCTATCAAATTGACACAAGAACTTACTGGGAACCAGGAAAAATGCGGTAATAAAAATATCGGATGGCGCATCATTGATCATCTGATGAAATCGGTAGTTACAAAGTTGTCGAACATCTTCCAAGACATTGACTGGAAGTTTGATAGAATTCTTCTTGCATAATTCAGCAAAGGCAGCCTGAACTGCCAAGGAAAAAATGTAGACATCTGCTGCATTAGCAAATGTTGACTCCAGACATTTTGTCGCCTTTGCTGGTGGTCCAATAACAGCTAGCAGTTGCTGTAGAGAAAGCTGGAATGATAGGGTCTCCGCTGTATCAGGGAGAAAGGAGTCATTGACATCCTGAAAGACAGGAACATTAGAACCAATATGCAAGCATGGAAAAAGAAATACAGGAATAGCAATTACTCTGTCTCCACATAGCTCCCGAATTGGTGGAAGACAATGCTGAACTGATAATCCTGAAAAGAAGATTGTTCCAAAACGAGTGTTACCAATTGCCACAAGTCCACAGGCAACATAATATTTCTTTCGAGCAGTCTTCAGCTTTGCATTGGCAAAAGTAGATTTCTGAAAGAATTTTACTACACGAGATGTGATTTTGATAGGCTGACATTTTAAGTATTCATATTTTGGTCAAGAATAATAACTTTACCTTGTTGAAAAAGGGAAGAAGGCAAATGTCCTTGACAAGCAGGTTCATATGATGGCATGGATCAGGTATATTCAAAATCCAAGGGTATTTTTGTTGGATCTTCTTCCTAGCAAGCCTTGTATTTCCAGCATTGTCTGAGCATATAACCGAAAACCGCTTTGGACCAACTTGGATTAATATCTGTAATTTGATGGATGAGTGAAGTGGAACAAGTAAAGAAGATTGAAAATACTTTGTCAAGCAAAGTGAATAGATGGTCTGCAGTATGCGACTCATCAGATGCCTCATTCCCATCAAAGAGGAACACAAAGCGATCAGGAGTGATGATATGGATTGTATATATTGACTCGTGGCGTCGAGTGGTCTGCCCATCAAAGGTGATGCTGAGATTGGTATGCATTCGTAAATGCTCGAGTTGTTGAGTGCGGACAAGAGCAGCCTCAGCTGGAATCTGATATTCTTCTAGCTTCGAAGATGAGGCTGGGGAATAGGTGGGTACTGCGTGCGCCCACATCTTCTTCCACTCAGGAAGGTCTACTTTGGAAGGTGGAACCCCTGCAACACAGAAAAATCGTACAACATCAGCGTCAAGCTGCGTAGAGAGTTGGTCTTGCCGTGCTCGCTTTGCCAGATGGAGTACTGAAGGTTGGCCTGGATCGGCAGCACGCTTGCTACCGCTGCTGCCACCAGCAGAGTTACGTGGTAATGTAGCCATGGTCTTCTCAGTGGACGATGCGCCAATTGCAAGGACTTTGGCTGATGGTGCTTCAGCGGCCAATCCACCATCAAGTTTCTCCCGGAGTTCACGTGGAACATGTTCACATGTGGCCACATGACTCATGATCCTTCGCTTGATTCGATTCTTCGTTTTCCACGCAGTAGTGCAACCGGAGGAAGTCCCAATGCAGCGAAAAATGTTGACCTTCTTCGGGTCATCTTGTCTATGGCACCGGATTGCGAGGCGGGGAAGCCTATCATCCCCAGGACGACCACCAGGCCCTTTTGCAATGGGTTCTGGGTCATCAACATAGTCGGATGGATTGATGCAGAGATCAGCGGGTTCAGCTGCCACCACAGCGGGTGTAGATACACTGGGCATCTGATGGTAGATTATTGAGCATCGAGTTCACGTAGTAATCTGGTATACTTACCTTGACGCGCGCAGTCTTGTAATAGTGTCCTGCGACCTGTAGCAGGTCATCTGCCCACTTGCAAAGGATTGCAGATCCGGGCGATTTGCTCAGTTCATGCTCGAGAGCATCCACAACTGCGACTAGACCTGGTCCTTGCTCAAGCAGCTCAAATCTGTACGATGTATCATCACTTCGTCGACCATTAGGAGCGAACGTGACCTCGAGTGCGTTGTTCAACGCAGCTTCAGTTGTACCGTACAGTTCGACCTTCTCCGGATCGGGTTGATAAAAACGGAAGTCGTAGCGCGGTGCATTCTCGTCTGCTATTGGCACGGAGTTTGGAAGGTGGGAGAGAGCAGTCCGAAGGCGATTAAGAGTTGGTGCAATGCCAGCAAGGCTGGTAAAGAAGTTGAGTTCCTGGGCCATCTTGCTGCGTACAATCCACCTGAGGACGTCGTCACCTAGGGCAAAATGCCGAGCAGCGGCAGCTGTGTTTTTTATTTGTTTTGGTGCATACTTTGACATGACAGATTTCCATATATGTTCTCGTCCGACGTATGTTTTGAACGAGTTTTTGACACCTCATTGGTGCCATCCGGTTATGTACATGTTCGTAACTAGATTTAAACATGTCAAAAACTATACATGTCAAAAACACCATAGTTTTTCACGGTGCCCTAATGACGAATATGCTCACGACGCTTGTGGAACATCATGACTCTCCCAGAAACCATTCGCGAGTATCGTAGCCAGGTCTGCTTACGCTGTCCTTCTATACACCTATCTGATCCACGAATATTTGAATACAGGGTGTCAGTCACCATGACTTCATAATTCAGAACGCCCCGCTCTCGAAGCCAGAGGCGGGTGAAGTGACCATCAAAATTCATGCAGTCTCTCTGATAGTCAGTTTCTTCCATTCAAACCATTGATTCAGATCGCACTTACACCTATTGGCAAAGTATCGCGATCTCCGTGTTTCCATAAGCAAGTACCCAGGGTTCGTCCAGTCATATTCACGCTTTCTTAACTCATTCCTCTTCCTATCCGCAGCCAGAAGGAAAATCCCGTCCCTTGCTCTGACGGTGCTGGCGAGATCGCAGCAATTGGCGAGCAAGTTAAAGGGTGGAAAGTTGGCGACCGTGTCTCTCCTAATTTTTCTCTCGATCATGTCCATGGTGACATTACTGAAGCCATCAAGAACACTGGCCTTGGTGGCCAGATAGATGGTGTACTGAGGGAGTACATCAATGTGCCCGCCCACGTGAGCATTCCAAGCTCCCCCCTTTCAATCCTCCCATTCAAGTCACGTAGTCTCTTGTCAAAATTCCAGACTATTTGACATATGAAGAAGCCTCAACTCTACCGTGAATCTTCCTTCCTTTGTTTGTCATATTTTCCTGAAAGGCGCACCACACAAGTTGCGCTGCGTTGACCGCATACAACGCTTTGCATGGACCTGTTCCCCTCAAGGGTGGTGACTATGTTCTTGTTCTTGGAACCGGCGGCGTTTCCATGTAAGAGATTGAACCACCTTATGTTTCTCGTGCACCGACGTCTCCACAGCTTTGGTGCTCAAATCGCTCTCGCTTCCGGTGCTACTGTCATCCTGACTTCCTCATCTGACGAAAAGCTTCAAGTTGCAAAGAAGCTCGGTGTACATCATCTCATCAACTACAACACAAATCCTAACTGGGAAGACCGAGTTCTGGAGATCGTGAGTGGCTACACTTTTCTATTGGTATCCCTTAGTAACATACCACCAAGACCGAGGGGAGAGGTGTCGACCACATCATCGAGGTAAGTGTAACCCAAAGTCACCAAGCTTGGACCGAAACGCGTGTCTTCTAGGTTGGTGGACCCAACACTATTCTAAAGTCCATCAAGGCCGTCAGATATGCTGGGCAGATTTATCTGATTGGATACGTGGGCGGGGTAAGATACTCTCCTTGCCTTGCTTCGCGAATCATCTGGTCTTAATGTTCCTACGCAGGGTGACAACGGTGTACCTATCCTTTCCACGATTCATAAAGCCATCACTTTCCGAGGTCTTCTCATCGGTTCCGTCAAGCAGTGAGTGATGGTTCCTTGTCGAGGATCGCGGTTGATGCATAACCCACTCTAGGTTTGAGGACATGAATCGGCTATTCCTTGCACGCCAAATCCACCCCGTGGTGGGCAGGGTCTTTGCGTTTGAGGAAGCCATTGAGGCTTATTCATATTTGGAGTCGCAAAAGCATGTGGGCAAAGTCGTCATCAAGGTGACAAAGGATTGACGAGCGTCGACCGAGTGCAATAGATTTTCCTCGACTTATGTACAATACATGTATTTGCTGAATTGGAGGTAAAGATCAGTCCTGGTACAGAAGGTCGACCGAGTTTTGAGCCGAGATTTGGTTACCCAAGTTACCACTACTTACCACTTGAATAGCAACTGCGACGTCAGCATAGACTCTCGTAGACAACGGGCGTCTAGAGGTCGGCGGCCGTCCAATTACTGACAGAGACAGCCGACAATTTCATGCCGAACCCTGACATACCGCTACACACCATCGCACCGAGGTCACGATCACGCGCAGCCTACGCTCCTCTTATCCACAGCGACGACGACAATTCACAGCGACACAAACAAACACCCGGGGAAACGAACATGCACACGGCTACACTCAGGAGCACCGTTGCGGTGCGAACCACGCGTGGGTTTGGGAGCGGGCGTTCAATGGCCAAGGGCAAGCAACGCGAACACTATGCAGACGAGACGGACGAGGAATCGGCTCTGTTACTCGGACACGTGGAGGGAGGTGCCGACGGGGATCCTGACGGCGACGACGAGGGAGATATTGGCAACGAGGGCCAGAGCTCGACTCGGTTGAAACGTTTGGAGGGATCACAAGTGTCCAGGGTGCGTTGCTCAGTTTTTTTGGGGAGGCTCCGTGATCCCATTGCTTTTGGTAGCGTTCGTCGACGCTCAGCAGAGGGGGAA